>SKCR01042811.1:0-56569 GCA_019454045.1 Zanthoxylum bungeanum
GATGATGTCAGTAGGATACGGTACTAGTACTCTTACGTACTGCAGTCATCAGGATATTATGACTAGGTCATGTATATCCGATTATAGAGACTAGTTAGCAGACACTCGACATGTGCTTCGTATGGGGAAGACACAATTCCAGCCCCAGGCCTAGCACGTGACATCCGATACTGGATCAACATACGCAATACTACGTATACTACGCCTGATATAGATCACTATATTCCTGTAAGGATATTTCTGGAGAATTGGGTAGGCATGGCGCTTTGCTAGAAGTTAACCTGTCTTGTAAATCGGTACAAACGTAGTACTAGGTACTTACGTGTTCGGATAGTCGACGACCGAATTTACTGCCAACATATGGGGATCTCATGGGTCGCTTCCCGAAGATTCACCGATGACGTATGAATCGCACTTTATTAATCTGGGATTAATTGGATGAGAGAGAAAATTAATCTGGGATTAATTGCGGAGATATTTTATCTGGGATAAAATATCATTTAAAGAGAGAAAACGATTAATTTGGAATCGATAAAATAATATATTCGATATATTATACGAAATTGGATTTCGACGCGGAATTAAAATTAATTTTAATTCGGGCGAACGAACGAATTAATTTAGAATTAATTTGTTAGCGACGTGAATAGTGATTTCGCTAGGCATAATCATTTAATTACGTCGCAACGGAAAATTCGTTAATTTGGAATTAGCGAACCCGAGCCCGGGAGGAGTTTGCGAGCGCATTCGCATTTCGAATTCGAGTGCGACACGCAAGTCACATCAAGCGTCAAATCATTAGTCGTATCAAGCGTCAATGTAATTGGATGAGTTGGAATCATGTTGGGAATGTTGATTAATGTTAAATGGATTCAATTGGATTGGATTTAAAATGGACATAAAATCCCCTCCATTGCCGAGACTTGTAGCATGTAATTGGGTTTGATTTTTTGATAAATTGTGTTAGACATGATTTAATGTTAATGAGCATGATTAATTAGACAAATTGTGTTTTGGAAATATTGATTTGGTTAATTAATTATGATATACAATTTGACTAATTAAATTGTGAAATTGGGTTTTTGTAATTTAATTATGTTGGGCCTATTTTGTAAAATTGGGCTGTAATGTTGTAAATGGGCTTGTGTTGTACCAGAAGGGTTTAGGCTAAATTGGTTGGATCCAATTGGGCCCAAAACCACTTCCATAAAGTCCAAATGCGACTAATGGACCTTTAATTATTTAATTGGGCCTAATGGGCCTAAATTGATTTCTAGGCTTATGGGGTTACTCCTTGATTGGACTTTGGTTATTGGTTTGACCCAAGTTGACCAAAAGTCCACGCCTTAAAGAAATTAATTAAAAGCCCTTGGACTTTAATTAAATTAAGGTTGGACGTTAATCGGGCTTTGAGACCCGTAACGATTAATTTGGAATTTAAGTGGTAAAGGTTCGTTAATAAAGTGTAGTATTTAATTTGGAATTAAATAGCGGAATTAGTATTAAATACAAATTGAATTGGATTTAATTATGTAGTTTAATTTAATTCGAGAATTCGTACTTTGAGTACTTATTCGCAAAATGAGTTTGACTCGCGCAAAATCAAATCGTTGTTTGAACATTGGATGGTCACTAATTATCAGATTAATTAATTTGATTAGATTGATGATAAAACATGCTTGTGTGAATACATTGTTGCTATGCATGAATAATGTATATCAGATGGATATTAGATGGGTGGGGCAATTTTAGAAATGGTTGTAATAATTTTAGAATTTATTAATTGGACCTGCATGTCCAGCCTTATTACCTCCTTACTCTTTGTACTATCTTCTCACCTATTCCCCTCAATGTAAATGAGGTTTCTTTAGAAGTGTAGTGTAACGGGTAGAAGTAAATACTTGTACTAGCGGGAGAGAGGAAAGAGAGAGATTTGATCTAGGATCAATGTGTTAAGTATCTATCCGCATATCATTATTATTTATTTATATGCGCTTTATTATGTGTTTAGAATGCATTTTTAAGGGTGTATGATGATGAGACCTTAACAAAGATAATAAATTGGGTGCCAATTTGCACGCGAAAAACCCTCACATAATATTAAGCGTTTTTCCTTCCATTGAGTGATTCTTACTCAAGATCTAAGACTGGCATTGGATTATTGGCCAAAGTCAAGGCCTTTGTCCGTCGAGGATGTGTTTGAATCACGAGAGCTTTGTTCCATATTGGTGTCTTGTCCAAGTTGTGGTTTGTTGGCCAAAGTCAATACCACTTCTTGTCCATCGACATTGATTACGAAGCTTTCCATGGTCAATGGGTTCCGCTTAACCGGGATCACTAAGTTTTTTTTTCCAAAGCCAAGGCTTAGTTGGTTCAGAGGAAAAAGGTTAGGTAATATATTTGATATATTGGCATATATTAGATATATGTTTCGTACTTGGATGTCCCCTACTGGATCTAGGAATTGGATGGGATCCAATTGATCTTAGAGCTCTACCTAGTTAATTATCATACAATTTGTTGGCCAAAGTCAAGATTGTGTGATATTTAACGGGATCCTAGCTCACTAGGAAACACGGTTTAATTTAGAATTAATTCGGGCGAACGAATTAATTTAGAATTAATTCGTTAGCGACGTGAATAGTGATTTCGCTAGGCATAATCATTTAATTACGTCGCAACGGAAAATTCGTTATTTTGGAATTAGCGAACCCGAGCCCGGGAATATTTGCGAGCGCATTCGCATTTCGAATTCGAGTGCGACACGCAAGTCACATCAAGCGTCAAATTATTAGTCACATTATGAGGTATACCAACTGACTACGTATGAGGAAGTGATGATCGAATAAATCGCATCAGATGATAATCATGCAAATCCGCTGACGAAAGCCTTTTCTCAGCAGTTTGAGCCAACCGTACATAGTTCGGGTGTAGGACACTCGAGTGACTGGCTATAAGCCAAGTGGGAGATTGTTGGACAGTTATGACCCATAGCGTCAAAATTTGTATAGATCATGGTGTTGTTGTACAAATTAACTATGTGACAAAGGAGATTGCTCTCTTATCATTTGTGATTAGATCACCAAGATGTATAAATGATAGGAGGTCCTTATGATTAGTTCCTGGATTGAGAATGATATGAGACAGTATCAATCCACGAAGGATAAATCATTAAATATCCCTAGTTAGAGTATTATCGAGATTGGACATCGATAATGTGTAAAAGACTAGTATTACACTTGTGCGTGTTGTGAGGGCGCAACGGCATAGTTCTCATATATTTGGATATATGATACTCATGCAAGTGTAATAGGAGGTTGTGTTTTACCGATGGTACGGGAAACAGCTTCGCTCTGGATAGACTCCCTCGGAATTCCATTAGTAGTATGACTATGTGTATTTGGAAGTCCGAAATCAGGGTAGGTGTATTTGGTCTTAACCTGAGACTTGCACCGCTAATACTTGTGACAATCAATATACTTTGGTTTTGGTCGTCCAGGGCTTTAATAAGTTTTATGTACGCCTATGCTTTGTATATTGAGAATCGTAGTGTGGGGTGTGATGTCAAGACGGAAGTATCACTCCAGTCATAGTGGAGATGATGTCACGTAGGATACGGTACTAGTACTTTTAAGTACTGCAGTCATCGGGATATATGACTAGGTCATGTATATCCGATTATAGAGACTAGTTACTAGACATCCGACATGTGCTTCGTACGGGGCAGACACAATTCCAGCCCTAGGCCTAGCACGTGACATCTGATACTGGATCGACAAACGCAATACTACGTATACTACACCTGATATAGATCACTATATTCCTGTAGGATATTTATGGATGGAGAATTGGGTAGGCATTGCGCTTTGCTAGAAGCCAACCTTGTCTTGTAAATCGGTACAAACGTAGTACTAGGTACTTACGTGTTCGGATAGTCCGACGACCAAATTTACTGCCAACATATTCGGGGATCTCATGGGTCGCTTCCCGAAGATTCACCGATGACGTATGACTCGCACTTTATTAATTGGGATTAATTGGATGAGAGAGAAAATTAATCTGGGATTAATTGCGGAGATATTTTATCTGGGATAAAATATCATTTAAAGAGAGAAAACGATTAATTTGGAATTAATCGATAAAATAATATATTCGATATATTATACGAAATTGGATTTCGACGTGGAATTAAAATTAGATTTTAATTCGGGCGAACGAATTAATTTAGAATTAATTCGTTAGCAACGTGAATAGTGATTTCGCTAGGCATAATCATTTAATTACGTCGCAACGGAAAATTTGTTAATTTGGAATTAGAGAACCCGAGCCCGGGAGTGTTTGCGAGCGCATTCGCATTTCGAATTCGAGTGCGACACGCAAGTCACATCAAGCGTCCAATCATTAGTCACATCAAGCGTCAAATCACATGTCACTTTGAGTGATGTGACAATTTGATTGATTGATGGATTGATGGTGGTAGTTGGCAAGCATTTATTGGCTTGACTTTTGTATTGGTAAATCAATTTATTTGATTTTTTGAAAATTGAAAATTGTGTATTAGATACACAAAATGAAATAACAAATTCAACATTTCCATCTCTCTCTCTTTCTTCTCACGGTTTTGGGAGCCAAAATCCTCATCTCTCTCACTCGGTCTTGGACCATCTTCTTCCTTCTGTTTTCTGGTTTACCGAGAGCTAAAGGGAAGCTATGGATTTTTCTGGCAAATTTCTTGAGTGCTAGCACACATAGGAGCCCTACAAAGTGATAGGGAACTCACTTAATGACCATGGAATCACCTTGACAAAGCTTGGAGCTTGGAGCTTGGACCAAAGCCGAAAATGGAGGACCACACATGGACGAATCTTTGAGATCCATTACAGCCCACTGCCGAGCTTGGAGGAGGCAGAAAATGAAGTTTTTTATTGTCCACCGCGTCGCTCAACCGATCATTGTGAGTATTCCGCAACTCCTTGTTGTATTCACATGTTATTTTCATTGCTTGATATGATCTTGGGATGCTTTGAAAATTCCAACAATGGTATCATAGCGTTGTTAAAAGCATGAAACCGATTTAGGGCTTAAAATTGGTAAATTGATTTTGAGCGTGATTTGGTTAAATTGTTTGATTGAATATGTTTAAATGATGTTTAATTGAAGATTGATTGGATCAATTTCATGAAATTGTGATTGGATCATTTTTTCCCCTTTTGGTTAGGCTTGGCCGAATGTCAATGAACCCTAAATGTCTTGGATTTTTGATTTTTGATTCATTGGATGAGTTGGAATCATGTTGGGAATGTTGATTTAATGTTAAATTGGATTCAATTGGATTTGATTTAAAATTGGACATAAAATCCCCTTCATTGCCGAGACTTGTAGCATGTAATTGGGTTTGATTTTTTGATAAATTGTGTTGGACAAGATTTATTGTTAATGAGCATGATTAATTAAAAAAATTTGTGTTTTGGAAATATTGATTTGGTTAATTAATTATGATATTACTTTGACTAATTAAATTGTGAAATTGGGTTTTTGTAATTTAATTATGTTGGGCCTATTTTGTAAAATTGGACTTGTAATGTTGTAAATGAGCTTAAATGGGCTTGGTTGTACCCAAAGGGTTTAGGCTAAATTGGTTGGATCCAATTGGGCCCAAAACCACTTCCATAAAGTCCAAATGCGACTAATGGACCTTTAATTATTTAATTGGCTAATGGGCCTAAATTGATTTCTAGGCTTATGGGGTTACTCCTTGATTGGGCTTTGGTTATTGGGTTTGACCAAGTTGACCAAAAGTCCACGGCTTAAAGAAATTAATTAAAAGCCCATTGGACTTTAATTAAATTAACGTTGGACGTTAATCGGGCTTTGAGACCCGTAACGATTAAATTTGGAATTTAATTCGTAAAGGTTCGTTAATAAAGTGTAGTATTTAATTTGGAATTAAATAGCGAATTAGTATTAAATACAAATTGAATTGGATTTAATTATGTAGTTTAATTTAATTCGAGAATTCGTACTTTGAGTACTTATTCGCAAAAGGAGTTTGACTCGCGCAAAATCAATCGTTGTTTGAACATTGGATGGTCACTATTATCAGATTAATTAATTTGATTAGATTGATTGATAACATGCTTGTGGGGTATATGGTTGCGATGCATGAATAATGTATATCTGATGGATATTAGATGGGTGGGGCAATTTTTGAAATTATTGTAATAAATTTAGAATTTATTAATTGGACCTGCGTGTCCAGCCTTATTACCTCCTTACTCTTTGTACTATCTTCTCACCAATTCCCCTCAATGTAATGAGGTTTCTTTAGAAGTGTAGTGTAACGGGTAAGAAATAGGATACGGAGTAGCGGGAGAGAGAAGAGAGAGATTTGATCTAGGATCAATGTGTAAGTATCCATCTGCATATCATATTATTTATTTATACGCGCTTTATTATGTGTTTAGAATGTATGTTTAAGGGTGTATGATGATGAGACCTTAACCAAGATAATAAATTGGTTGCCAATTTGCACGCGAAAAACCCTCACCTAATATTAAGCATTTTTCCTTCCTTCCATTTATTATTCTTACTCAAGATCTAAGACTGGCATTGGTTTTGGCCAAGTCAAGGCCTTTGTCCGTCGAGGATGTGTTTGATCACGAGAGCTTTGTTACATATTGGTGTCCTTGTCCAAGTTGTGGTTTGTTGGCCAAAGTCAATACCACTTCTTGTCCATCGACATTGATTACGAAGCTTTCCATGGTCAATGGGTTCCGCTTAACTGGGATCACTAAGTTTGTTGTGCCAAAGCCAAGCCTTAGTTGGTTCAGAGGAAAAAAGTTAGGTATATATTGGATATATTGGCATATATAAGATATATGTTTCGGAATGGATGTCCCCCTACTGGATTCTAGGAATTGGATGGGATCCAATTGGTCTTAGAGATCTACCTAGTTAATTATCATAAAATTTGTTGGCCAAGTCAAGATTGTGTGATATTTAATGGGATCCTAGCCCACTAGGAACACGGTTTCCCGAGTACTCGTCAGAGGGTTAGAGGATCGCTGAAAATAGTGGGAGGCAAGAATTGAATTTGCAATATTCGTTTAATTACTTGCCATAACGCTCAAACAAACATCATTCGTCAAATATATAAATGTTAGTTGGACTAATATTAAAATTATTGTTTTAATTACAGTTTGACTGTATTCAACCTATTAAATTATATTTGATTAATAGTTGGACTATAGTAGTCATTATAATGAATAGTACCTGAATCGTTGATTAAATAGTTGGACTATTAGAATCAAGATATAAATTGAAAGATTGACATTTAAAACATAATCCTAGGAAAATGTATTTAAATGGTTTAATTTTCAAATTGGGAATAAAATTTCATGATGGTCCTGGAAACTAATAAGTTACTTTATTTGATAAAATAACATATTAGGCCTAAGCCCGGAGTTAAGCAAATAGTAGAGCATGATATTTGGAATATTCATGTGATGATAACTTTAGTGCTTAATCCATTAAACTTGCCAAATAGACTCCTTAATTTCTTTGTCAGAACTAAGGGTTAGATCCTTAAAGTATGATATTGAAATTGAAGGATCTTCATAGATATATTCTTAGATCTTAGAAGTACCAAATTGCAATTAATAACTCTTGGAGGGTTAATGGCTATTCTCAAGGAGATATTAGCCAAAGTTTGCAATAAGGCAAGAAGCGCAAGGCACACCTTACTTCAATATTCCAAAAGGCCAAGGCTTGGCCAAAGGCTTCTGGAATATGGAAAATGGCAAAGGCAAAATCATTATAATCTTCTGGGAAGATAAATGACATATCCCAAAATGTCTGCCTAAATGTGGCAAACGGGATCGCGGAAGCGTGACTGCCGTTTGGACAAAGCAGACATGAAGGAATTGAAGACGGGGCTAGGCTCTGACTTCAAATATGTTGTCATAAATATGTTCACTACTAGTATTAAAATTATATTTTAAATACTTAGTGTGGTACATAAATATGCATTGATGTTTAGAATCTGCTATGAGCATGACACTGACTTCAGACTGAGATTAATCTGCGAATCGGAAAAGGACGAAAGTCGCTGTTTCACAACCGTAGATACCTAAGTTTAGGAACTACCTTCGGGTGTGTACTTAAATTTGGAAACTGTTATAATGTAACTAGTTTGACTAGAAACATTATCTCTGTATCAGTGTATATCCGTTGCGGATATACTTTTATATTCTATAACACTAAAGTGTTTTATTTTATAAAGATGATATTGAGATAAACACATTAGATGTGAATAACAGAATTTATATTTTGAATATAAGAAAATCTCAAATGTATAAAATGACAAACAAATAGCTCAAACTGATTTGATCAAAAGAAACTAATAAGTGGCATTGTTGTGTTGGACATAATCAAACAAGACTCGTATATCCGCACTTTCGAAGAGTGGGTACTCGGACAAATTTGATTCAATTCAAATAAAGTCTACGAATCTAGTTTATAGGGCAAAGTGCCTAAAACACTTTTACTTGGTAAAAGTGCAAATGCCACTGATCTGCTAGCCCTAGTTCATAGTGAAGCAATTGGGCCCTCTCTAGCTAGGCTAGATGTGGATAGAATATTTCGTGACCTTTACGGATGTGGCATCGCGTTATGGTTATGTGCTTCTTTTGAAACAAAAATCAGAAACTTTTATAGTTTCGACACGAAATAGACATACAGATCGGCTAAAGTATTAAATCGTCACGGTTAAACCATGATGAAAATACTTAAGCAATAGATTCATACTTGAAAGATTATAGTATTCTTTCAATGAGGACTCCTCCCGGAACACGTCAATTTGACGGTGTGTCCGAACTGAGTAACCGAATTTTGTTAGACATGATAAGGTTAATCATGAGTCGCTTTGAGCTACCATTTCTTTCAACGGATACGCATAAACAGTGCAGAATTTATTTTAGATAAGTTTTCATACAAAAACTGTTTGACAGAATTCATATTAGATATGAACAGGAAAGGAAACCAGGTTTCTCAATCCTGATAATTTGGGAATGATAGGCATATGTTTGGATGATACCAAACTAAAACCCAAATTGGATAAGTGCCTAATTGTAGGTTATCCTAGGGATACCAAAGTATATTACTTATACAACTTACTAGAGAACAATGTAATTGTTGCTCACCATGCGGTTTTCCTAAGAGGAATACCTATATGCAGTGGTAAGTGGGAGGATAGTAAAACTCGATGAAAATCGGAGTAATACTGTTCCAGGCACCGAATCCTAATGGAACACAAATAGTTCATCAAGGATGAAACTATACCAGTAATCTTCGAATACACAAGAACCACATAAGTCGGAGAGAGTCAGAAAATAACATGGGGTATGGGTTTCTGATCTCACCTCATAAGGGTGTCAATCTTATTGAGTTATACCAACTGACTTCGTATGAGGAAGTGACACAAGGTATCGACTCCCTATTATGGCAAAGTGCCATGAGTCCTAAATGGATTCCATCTATACCAACTATGTTTGGATACTAGTTGATGTACCGCAAGGCATTGTGCCTATTGGTACTATATAAGTCTTCAAGGAAGACATACATGGATGGTAATATACCAACGTACTAAGCTAGGCTTGTAGCGAAAAGTTATCTTTATCAACATTTTGTGTTGATTACAACGAAACCTTTTACCTGTTGCTACGGTAAATCCTTTTGGATAATGCTTGCTAAAGCTGCATGTTTCATTTATGAAATATGGCAGCTGTAACGTCAAAATTGATTTCCTTAACGGAAACCTTTTGGAGGATGTTTACAACATCCCGACGGTTTTGTCGTACCAAAACTAGCAAACAAGGTTTGCAGGTTAATCAATCCATGTTTGGATTGAAGCAAGCATTAAGTTCTTGGAATTATCGTTTTGATCTAATCATAATGGTTTATGATTTAATTCAAAACAAAATGATTCTTGTGTATATAAGGAGGTTAATGGGAGCGCACTGACAATGATTGTCCTATAAATAATGATAATATGTCATTTCTTGGAAATGATATTCCCATAATAATCGGTGAAAGCTAAGTTTTCGAGAAAACTCTTCGAGAACTCGTACATTGAAAAATGTACGTGACCTGGTGTCTCATACGCTTTGAGCATATGGAGTCACAAACAGGCCAATCCAAGTGATAGTCACTAGATTGATATTAAGAACATCAATTAGTTTCTTAGAGAACTAAGGATGATGTCTTATACTATGGAGATAGAGAACTTGAAGTGACTGGGATCACTACTGCAAGTTTCCTAAACCGATAAAATGACTATAATTCGCAAACGGTACTATATAGTTTGAATAACGGAACAGTGAGCTGGAAATATCATTTAAAGAGAGAAAACGATTAATTTAGAATTAATCGATAAAATAATATATTCGATATATTATACGATATTGGATTTCGACGTGGAATTAAAATTAGATTTTAATTCGGACGAACGAATTAATTTAGAATTAATTCGTTAGCGACGTGAATAGTGATTTCGCTAGGCATAATCATTTAATTACGTCGCAACGGAAAATTTGTTAATTTGGAATTAGAGAACCCGAGCCCGGGAGTGTTTGCGAGCGCATTCGCATTTCGAATTCGAGTGCGACACGCAAGTCACATCAAGCATCAAATCATTAGTCACATCAAGCGTCAAATCACATGTCACTTTGAGTGATGTGACAATTTGATTGATTGATGGATTGATGGTGGTAGTTGGCAAGCATTTATTGGCTTGACTTTTGTATTTGGTAAATCAATTTATTTGATTTTTTGAAAATTGAAAATTGTGTATTAGATACACAAAATGATATACCAAATTCAACATTTCCATCTCTCTCTCTTTCTTCTCACGGTTTTGGGAGCCAAAATCCTCATCTCTCTCACTCAGTCTTGGACCATCTTCTTCCTTCTGTTTTCTGGTTACCGAGAGCTAAAGGGAAGCTATGGATTTTTCTGGCAAATTTCTTGAGTGCTAGCACACATAGGAGCCCTACAAAGGTGATAGGGAACTCACTTAATGACCATGGAATCACCTTGACAAAGCTTGGAGCTTGGAGCTTGGACCAAAGCCGAAAATGGAGGACCACACATGGACGAATCTTTGAGATCCATTACAGCCCACTGCCGAGCTTGGAGAGGCAGAAAATGAAGTTTGTTGTTGTCCACCGCGTCGCTCAACCGATCATTGTGAGTATTCCGCAACTCCTTGATGTATTCACATGTTATTTTCATTGCTTGATATGATCTTGGGATGCTTTGAAAATTCCAACAATGGTATCATAGCGTTGTTAAAAGCATGAAACCGATTTAGGGCTTAAATTGGTAAATTGATTTTGAGCATGATTGGTTAAATTGTTTGATTGAATATGTTTAAATGATGTTTAATTGAAGATTGATTGGATCAATTTCATGAATTGTGATTGGATCATTTTTTCCCCTTTTGGTTAGGCTTGGCCGAATGTCAATGAACCCTAAATGTCTTGGATTTTTGATTTTTGATTCATTGGATGAGTTGGAATCATGTTGGGAATGTTGATTTAATGTTAAATTGGATTCAATTGGATTGATTAAAATTGGACATAAAATCCCCTCCATTGCCGAGACTAGTAGCATGTAATTGGGTTTGATTTTTTGATAAATTATGTTGGACATGATTTATTGTTAATGAGCATGATTAATTAAAAAAATTTGTGTTTGGAAATATTGATTTGGGTAATTAATTATGATATACACTTTGACTAATTAAATTGTGAAATTGGGTTTTTGTAATTTAATTATGTTGGGCCATTTTGTAAAATTGGACTTGTAATGTTGTAAATGGGCTTAAATGGGCTTGTTGTACCAAGAAGGGTTTAGGCTAAATGGTTGGATCCAATTGGGCCCAAAACCACTTCCATAAAGTCCAAATGCGACTAATGGACCTTTAATTATTTAATTGGCCTAAATTGATTTCTAGGCTTATGGGGTTACTCCTCGATTGGGCTTTGGTTATTGGGTTTGACCAAGTTGACCAAAGTCCACGCCTTAAAGAAATTAATTAAAAGCCCATTGGACTTTAATTAAATTAACGTTGGACGTTAATCGGGCTTTGAGACCCGTAACGATTAAATTTGGAATTTAAGTCGTAAAGGTTCGTTAATAAAGTGTAGTATTTAATTTGGAATTAAATAGCGAATTAGTATTAAATACAATTGAATTGGATTTAATTATGTAGTTTAATTTAATTCGAGAATTCGTACTTTGAGTACTTATTCGCAAAAGGAGTTTGACTCGCGCAAAATCAAATCGTTGTGTTGAACATTGGATGGTCACTAATTATCAGATTAATTAATTTGATTAGATTGATTGATAACATGCTTGTGTGAATATATGGTTGCAATGCATGAATAATGTATATCTGATGGATATTAGATGGGTGGGGCAATTTTAGAAATTGTTGTAATAAATTTAGAATTTATTAATTGGACCTGCGTGTCCAGTCTTATTACCTCCTTACTCTTTGTACTATCTTCTCACCAATTCCCCTCAATGTAAATGAGGTTTCTTTAGAAGTGTAGTGTAACGGGTAGAAGTAAATACTTGTGCTAGAGGGAGAGAGGAAAGAGAGAGATTTGATCTAGGATCAATGTGTTAAGTATCCATCTGCATATCATTATTATTTATTTATACGCGCTTTATTATGTGTTTAGAATGCATGTTTAAGGGTGTATGATGATGAGACCTTAACAAAGATAATAAATTGGTTGCCAATTTGCACGCGAAAAACCCTCACATAATATTAAGCGTTTTTCCTTCCATTTAGTTATTCTTACTCAAGATCTAAGACTGGCATTGGTTTGTTGGCCAAAGTCAAGGCCTTTGTCCGTCGAGGATGTGTTTGATCACGAGAGCTTTGTTACATATTGGTGTCTTGTCCAAGTTGTGGTTTGTTGGCCAAAGTCAATACCACTTCTTGTCCATCGACATTGATTACGAAGCTTTCCATGGTCAATGGGTTCCGCTTAACTGGGATCACTAAGTTTGTTGTGCCAAAGCCAAGCCTTAGTTGGTTCAGAGGAAAAAAGTTAGGTAATATATTGGATATATTGGCATATATAAGATATATGTTTCGGACTTGGATGTCCCCCTACTGGATCTAGAAATTGGATGGGATCCAATTGGTCTTAGAGATCTACCTAGTTAATTATCATAAAATTTGTTGGCCAAAGTCAAGATTGTGTGATATTTAACGGGATCCTAGCCCACTAGGAAACACGGTTTCCCGAGTACTCGTCAGAGGGTTAGAGGATCGCCGAAAATAGTGGGAGGCAAGAATTGAATTTTCAATATTCGTTTAATTACTTGCCATACGCGCTCAAACAAACATCATTCGTCAAATATATTAAATGTTAGTTGGACTAATATTTAAATTGTTGTTTTAATTAACAGTTTGACTGTATTCAACCTATTAAATTATATTTGATTAAATAGTTGGACTATAGTAATCATTATAATGAATAGTACCTGAATCGTTGATTAAATAGTTGGACTATTAGAATCAAGATATAAATTGAAAGATTGACATTTAAAACATAATCCTAGGGAAAATGTATTTAAATGTTTAATTTTCAAATTGGGAATAAAATTTCATGATGGTCCTGGAAACTAATAAGTTACTTTATTTGATTAAAATAACATATTAGGCCTAAGCCCGGAGTTAAGCAAATAGTAGAGCATGATATTTGGAATATTCATGTGATGATAACTTTAGTGCTTAATCCATTAAACTTGCCAAATAGACTCCTTAATTTCTTTGTCAGAACTAAGGTTAGATCCTTAAAGTATGATATTGAAATTGAAGGATCTCATAGATATATTCTTAGATCTTAGAAGTACCAAATTTCAATTAATAACTCTTGGAGGGTTAATGGCTATTCTCAAGGAGATATTAGCCAAAGTTTGCAATAAGGCAAGAAGCGCAAGGGCACCCTTACTTCGATATTCCAAAAGGCCAAGGCTTGGCCAAAGGCTTCTGGAATATGGAAAATGGCAAAGGCAAAAAAATCATTATAATCTTCTGGGAAGATAAAGGACATATCCCAAAATGTCTGCCTAAATGTGGCAAACGGGATCGTGGAAGCGTGACTGCCGTTTGGACAAAGCGACATGAAGGAATTGAAGACGGGGCTGGCTCTGACTTCAAATATGTTTGTCATAAATATGTTCACTACTAGTATTAAAATTATATTTTAAATACTTAGTGTGGTACATAAATATGCATTGATGTTTAGAATCTGCTATGAGCATGACACTGACTTCAGACTGAGATTAATCTGCGAATCGGAAAAGGGACGAAAGTCGCTGTTTCAACCGTAGATACCTAAGTTTAGGAACTACCTTCGGGTGTGTACTTAAATTTGGAAACTATTATAATGTAACTAGTTTTACTAGAAACATTATCTCTGTATCAGTGTATAATCCGTTGCGGATATACCTTTATTCTAGAACACTAAAGTGTTTTATTTTTTATAAAGATGATATTGAGATAAACATATTAGATGTGAATAACAGAATTATATTTTGAATATAAGAAAATCTCAAAATGTAAAATGACAAACAAATAGCTCAAACTGATTTGATCAGAAGAAACTAATAGGGCATTGTTTTGTTGGACATAATCAAACAAGACTCGTATATCCGCACTTTCGAAGAGTGGGTACTCAGACAAATTTGATTCAACTCAAAAAAAGTCTATGAATCTAGTTATTAGGGCAAAGTGCCTAAAACACTTTTACTTGGTAAAAGTGCAAATGCCACTGATCTGCTAGCCCTAGTTCATAGTGAAGCAATTGGGCCCATGTCTAGCTAGGCTAGATGTGGATATGAATATTTCGTGACCTTTACGGATGTGGCATCGCGTTATGGTTATGTGTTTCTTTTGAAACAAAATCGGAAACTTTTATAGTTTCGACACGAAATAGACCTACAGATCGGCTAAAGTATTAAATCGTCACGGTTAAACCATGTTGAAAATACTTAAGCAATTAGATTCATACTTGAAAGAGTATAGTATTCTTTCAATGAGGACTCCTCCCGGAACACGTCAATTTGACGGTGTGTCCGAACTGAGTAACTGAATTTTGTTAGACATGATAAGGTTAATCATGAGTCGCTCTGAGCTACCATTTCTTTCAACGGATACGCATAAACAGTGCAGAACTTATTTTAGATAAGGTTCCATACAAAAACTGTTTGACAGAATTCATATTAGATATGAACAGGAAAGAAACCAGGTTCTCAATCCTGATAATTTGGGAATGATAGGCATATGTTTGGATGATACCAAACTAAAACCCAAATTGGATAAGTGCCTAATTGTAGGTTATCCTAGGGATACCAAAGTATATTACTTATACAACTTACTAGAGAACAATGTAATTGTTGCTCACCATGCCGTTTTCCTAAGAGGAATACCCTAATGCAGTGGTAAGTGGGAGGATAGTAAAACTCGATGAAAATCGGAGTAATACTGTTCCAGGCACCGAATCCTAATGGAACACAAATAGTTCATCAAGGATGAAAACTATACCAGTAATCTTCGAATACACAAGAACCACATAAGTCGGAGAGAGTCAGAAAATAACATGGGGTATGGGTTTCTGATCTCACCTCATAAGGGTGTCAATCTATTGAGTTATACCAACTGACTACGTATGAGGAAGTGACACAAGGTATCGACTCCCTATTATGGCAAAGTGCCATGAGTCCTAAATGGATTACATCTATACCAACTATGTTTGGATACTAGTTGATGTACCGCAAGGCATTGTGCCTATTGGTACTATATAAGTCTTTAAGGAAGACATACATGGATGGCAACATACCAACGTACTAAGCTAGGCTTGTAGCGAAAAGTTATCGTTATCAACATTGTGTTGATTACAACAAAAGCTTTTACCTGTTGCCACGGTAAATCCATTTGGATAATGCTTGCTAAAGCTGCATGTTTCATTATGAAATATGGCAGCTGTAACGTCAAAATCGCTTTCCTTAACGTAACCTTTTGGAGGATGTTTACAACATCCTGACGGTTTTGTCGTACCAAAACTAGCAAACAAGGTTTGCAGGTTAATCAATCCATGTTTGGATTGAAGCAAGCATTAAGTTCTTGGAATTATCGTTTTGATCTAATCATAATGGTTTATGATTTAATTCAAAATGAAATGATTCTTGTGTATATAAGGAGGTTAATGGGAGCGCACTGACAATGATTGTCCTATAAATAATAATAATGTCATTTCTTGGAAATGATATTCCCATAATATCGGTGAAAGCTAAGCTTTCGAGAAAACTCTCCAAGAACTCGTACATTGAAAAATGTACGTGACCTGGTGTCTCATACGCTTTGAGCATATGGAGTCACAACAGGTCAATCCAAGTGATAGTCACTAGATTAATATTAAGAACATACATTAGTTTCTTAGAGAACTAAAGATGATGTCTTATACTATGGAGATGGAGAACTTGAAGTGACTGGGATCACTACTGCAAGTTTCCTAAATCGATAAAATGACTAAAGTCGCAAACGGTACTATACATTTTGAATAACGGAATAGTGAGCTGGAAATCTTCCAAGCAATATACTGTTACCGAATAAACAATAAATTCGGGTTATTGCTGCAGCTGAGGCAGCAATAGAAGCCATTTGGTTGATAATAAATCTAATTAGATTAGATATAGTTCTATTAGCAGCTGAGCTAGGCTACAGCACAGGCTAAAGGATTAATGGTCTCATCAACGATCCAGATATATACTTCGATATTCATCTGATTCGTTCGGATCATACATCGTGGGGATGTGATGATCGAATAAATCGCATCAGATGATAATCATGCAAATCCGCTGACGAAAGCCTTTTCTCAGTAGTTTGAGCCAACCGTACATAGTTCGGGTGTAGGACACTCGAGTGACTGGCTATAGGCCAAGTGGGAGCTTGTTGGACAGTTATAACCCATAGCGTCACTATTTGTATAGATCATGGTGTTGTTGTACAAATTAACTATGTCACAAAGGAGATTGCACTCTTATCATTTGTGATTCGATCACCAAGATGTATAAATGATAGGAGGTCCTTATAATTATTTTCTGGATTGAGAATGATATGAGACAGTATCAGTCCATGAAGGATAAATCATTAATATCCCTAGTCAGAGTATTATCGAGATTGGACATCGATAATGCGTAAAAGACTAGTATTACACTTGTGCGTGTTGTGAGGGCACAACGACATAGTTCTCATATATTTGGGTATAGGATACTCATGCAAGTGTAATAGGAGGTTGTGTTTTACCGATGGTACGTGAAATAGCTTCGCTCTGGATAGACCCCCTCGGAATTCCATTAGTAGTATGACTATGTGTCTTTGGAAGTCCGAAATCAGGGTAGGTGTATTTGGTCTTAACCTGAGACTTGCACCGCTAATACTTGCGACAATCAATATACTTTGGTTTTGGTCATCCAGGGCTTTAACAGGTTCTGTGTACGCCTCTGCTTGGTATATTGAGAATCGTAGTGTGTTGGGTGTGATGTCAAGACGGAAGTATCACTCCAGTCATCGTGGAGATGATGTCACGTAGGATACGGTACTAGTACTCTTAAGTACTGCAGTCATCGGGATATTATGACTAGGTCATGTACATCCGATTATAGAGACTAGTTACCAGACATCCGACATGTGCTTCGTACGGGGCGGACACAATTCCAGCCTCAGGCCTAGCACGTGACATCTGATACTGGATCGACAAACGCAATACTACGTATACTACGCCTGATATAGATCACTATATTCCTGTAAGGATATTTCTGGAGAATTGGGTAGGCATGGCGCTTTGCTAGAAGCCAACCTTGTCTTGTAAATCGGTACAAATGTAATACTAGGTACTTACGTGTTCGGATAGTCCGACGACCGAATTTACTGCCAACATATCTGGGGATCTCATGGGTCGCTTCCCGAAGATTCACCGAGGATGTATGACTCACACTTTATTAATCTGGGATTAATTG
Organism: Zanthoxylum bungeanum; assembly: GCA_019454045.1. Classification (NCBI taxonomy): domain Eukaryota; kingdom Viridiplantae; phylum Streptophyta; class Magnoliopsida; order Sapindales; family Rutaceae; genus Zanthoxylum; species Zanthoxylum bungeanum. The sequence goes on from SKCR01042811.1 coordinate 18,100, forward strand.
GATGAGAGAGAAAATTAATCTGGGATTTATTGCGGAGATATTTTATCTGGGATAAAATATCATTTAAAGAGAGAAAATGATTAATTTGGAATTAATCGATAAAATAATATATTCGATATATTATACGAAATTGGATTTTGACGCGGAATTAAAATTTGATTATAATTCGGGCGAACGAATTAATTTAGAATTAATTCGTTAGCAATGTGAATAGTGATTTCGCTAGGCATAATCATTTTTATTACGTCGCAACGGAAAATTTGTTAATTTGGAATTAGCGAACCCGAGCCCTAGAGTGTTTGCGAGCGCATTCGCATTTCGAATTCGAGTGCGACACGCAAGTCACATCAAGCGTCAAATCATTAGTCACATCAAGCGTCAAATCACATGTCACTTTGAGTGATGTGACAATTTGATTGATTGATGGATTGATGGTGGTAGTTGGCAAGCATTTATTGGCTTGACTTTTGTATTTGGTAAATCAATTTATTTGATTTTTTGAAAATTGAAAATTGTGTATTAGATAAACAAAATGAAATACCAAATTCAACACTTCCATATCTCTCTCTTTCTTCTCACGGTTTTGGGAGCCAAAATCCTCCTCTCTCTCACTCGGTCTTGGACCATCTTCTTCCTTCTATTTTCTGGTTTACCGAGAGCTAAGGAGAAGCTATGGATTTTTGTGGCAAATTTCTTGAGTGCTAGCACACATAGTAGCCATATAAAGGTGATATGGAACTCACTTCATGAGCATGTAATCACCTTGACAAAGCTTAGAGCTTGGAGTTTGGACCAAAGCCGAAAATGGAGGACCACACATGGCCGAATCTTGGAGATCCATTACAGCCCACTGCCGAGCTTGGAGGAGGCAGAAAATGAAGTTTTTTGTTGTCCACTGCGTCGCTCAACCGATCATTGTGAGTATTCCGCAACTCCTTGATGTATTCACATGTTATTTTCATTGCTTGATATGATCTTGGGATGCTTTGACAATTCCAACATTTTAACCTCACAAACATTTCATTATTACATTAATAATGATAATGTCGTAAGGATATATAACACTAGAAAGAAATTTATACGCTCTCACTGACCTTATCATCAATATGTATTCTCTATGCTTTAATAAAATCAGACAATCTAACTGTATCAAAATTAGAGAACACAGATTTTCAAAAAGCTTATCTGAGTCTACAATAGGCTCTATAAGCTAGTACACCAAACTGTGATTTCAGCAGAATACAAACTTCGGGGCCATTCTAGAATGAACTCTTCAAACAAAGAAATCGCAATGGATCTCTTATTGGAAGAAAGCATTCATGAACGCCACTTTGCATTCTTTAGCCAAAATACATAGTTTAATATCAACATTAACCAACAGATCTTTAATTGTTCAATCAGTGTGACTATAGACAAGTTTCCTCAGAATCTACAATAGATTACTGAGTATAACCTTTCTCACTGTCATACTATAAATGTCAAACCTTTAATAAGCACACTTTGCTTTTGCTGCGCAAATAATTTGCATATTTTATTAACGATTCATAACGAAAGCTCAATCAAGTTCAAAACTTGATCGTAGTAAGTTATAAACAATCTTAAATCTATGGTTCAATGCTAACTTCCGAAATCGATATCAAATATTGCTTCCATTATAAGTTATAGGATAATTTTCTTCGATAAGAAAACAACAGAACCATTAAGTATCAAATATTGTGCTAATAATTCTGACATCCGATTGGACTTATATGGAAGCTTTCAAAGGGTTATTTCATCTTATTAATTATGTAATTTCATTAATAGTTTATCACTCTCACATTTGACTTCAATAAGTCAAGTCTTTTCTACAATCATTAACATCTGATGTTACTTACCAAGTAATAAAATAATTTTATTACTCGGGATCATAGAAAAGATATTCTATCAAATAGAATACAATATTCTATCAAATAGAATAAATGATAAACTTTTACTTGTACCTCCGAGGCGTAAGTACTTTCAATTATATAACCATTATACAAAAGAAATATTCAAATCTCAAACTTTTCAATATTCAAATTTTCTACTTATACATATCATATACATAACTGTAGAAATTAATGGAACCTTACTTAAAAAAGATTAATTAGTGTTACTGGAGCATATCCCCAAGAGTATTGAAACTAATTCGGTAACACTCAATATCAAACGAATCAAATCATATAAGATTCGATTTCTCCCACTGAACAATTCCATCACGATGGAATCGTAGAAGAATAATATTGAGTAAGAATCATATTCATTAAATAATTTTAGAACTAATTGCCATAAATTCATATGTTTGATCATATCAAACATCTTTGAACATTTCAAAGACTCACGATGAATTTTAAAATATAGTTTTCAATACTTCAAATAGAATATCTTTGAACCATTCAAAATATTCTATCCGTGTTTCATCATAAACATATTGAAAGTTCTCGAACCATTCAATACGTTTAATATATATTCTTTTAGAAACATGTAACTAAGTCATGACAATTCATTAACTAAGTTACGATGTAAAGAAAACTATCCAAGGCAATTTATAATTCATTAAACTACATACATCCAATGTATTAATTTAATAAATCTGTGGTCCAATGACGATCATTGGTTAAATGAGATTTAATCACATCCTGAATACAATATTCATTAAATAGATAAGGATATATGGTGTGATCTTGTATCAGACCATCCTTTACCATACGGAATAAGCATTTAATGCTTATGTTATAAAATCTCAAAAAGCATTGTTCTAAGTTATTTAGTTAACCGAATATTTTTCTTAATGTTTATCTTTTCATCAATGACACTACTTGTAGACACTGTATTTTTGCATGAGCCCAATGATGAGCCTCGTATGGAGGCACTGCCTGAAAAGTTATGGAAGTCGCGGGAAATGAATGCCGAAAGGAAAAACTCCTAAATTAGCACCTCATTGGATTCGGACTCACTAGCCAGCCTCAGATTCGCTCAATCAGTTTCTGTTTCAAACCTTAGCCTCGACCAAAAACCCCTGCAACCCATAAAAGCCCATACAACCCATCCACACGGCCCATTACCCTGCAACCCATGCCATACACGCCCATTACCCTTCAAGGCCCATGTACAAGCCCAACTCTTCCCAAATAAAAGAAAACCCATGAAATTCATATGCTAAAATCCTCTCATCAACACTTCCAATTTAAGAAGATTTGAAATCCCATGAAAAACACATGCTAAAATCCCCTCATCAATACCTTCCAATTTAACAAGATATGAAATCCCATGCAAATCACTTGCCAATATAGTGGGATCATCGCCAAAATAATATATTCCCCAAATCAATGTGAGATCCTTTCAAAACATTATAAAAATGACAGGGCATCAACACAAAATAAAGGCTACACACACACGGCATCAACATAAAATCACCCAAATAGCAGCCCCCAAATCAACGTGAAACAACAAGCCAGCACAACCCCAAAAACAGTGAACCAGAGACACCAAAACAGCCCCTAAAGTCCCTCAAAACAGTAGCCAAAATATCGAAAAACATCCCCCAAAATAGTAGCCCTTATCACCAAAAAAACAGTTTCAAAAATAGAAGAAAACATTAGCTCTTATCACCGAAAAAATGGAAGAAAATAGTCCCAAAATACAACCAAAACAACCAGCCCAAAAACAGTGAAGAAACCGTAAAAACAGCAGTAAAAACAGCCCCTAAAATCACAAAAAAAATAGCCAAAATAGCAGCGAAAACAACCAAAACAGCAGCCCAAAAAATGACCAAAATAGCAGCCCAAAAACAACTAAAACAGTAACCAAAAATAATCAACCAGAAAACAGAAAAACAGCAACCAGAAAACAGAAAAATAGCAGCCAGAAAGCAGCGAAATAACAAGCAAAAATAGCGAACCAGCAACCAGAAACAGTGAACCAGCAACCAGAAACAGTGAACCAGCAATCCTTCTGGCGACGGCCTAACGCACTTTCGAGAAAGCAACTTAAAAGGTAAGACCTGAGGGCACCCTTTACCATATTTATTTTGTAGTTCCGGAAAGCGAAGTCCTACATCAAAGACGGCCAAATTTCTGGTTACATTATTTTTCTCTTTCGACTTTTCGTTATTTTTTTTTATCTATTTAGTGGTATTTATCTTTTTATTTATTTATTCACTTTCATCGTTATTTTATTATTTCGCATTTAGTTTCGTTATTTATCTTTTTGTCTATTTATCGTTATTTTATTTCGCCGTTATTTTATTTGTTCATTATCCGCATATGCATTATTATATTATTTCATGTCTATTTTTTATTTACATTGCATTAATGATTAAGTACGGTATTCTCCCTTGTGGTTTATCGGATGGAAACCAATACATAAATTCTGTAGCCGAATCCGAATGGACGGTAGTGCGGTCTGTACTTGGGATACAACTCCACGTACCACTTGGGAAATACTTATATATGCATGAAAGCGACTGTCGAAAATTTTGAGAGCTTTTTATGGAGATGGGTTCGACCATGGAGTCTTAAAAATGAAGAAAACAAAAAATTTCAAACTTTAAATACAAGGGTAAACTGACTTAGAGAAGTAAAGAAGGGCAATTTGGTCATTTGGTCATTTTTTTAATCTAATTAAATAGTAATAACCTTTAAGTTAACAAATCCAATTTGTAAACTTTAAGCTTAATAAAACCATGCCACATGTAACCAATAATATCAAACATATTGCATAACAATTATGTAATATTGAAATAATTTAATTATCTAGATGTTTAACATTTAAACATCTAAATAATTAATTAATGCGATTATTATTATATATGTATTTTTATTTACATTAAATAACAAATACAAATATTAATGGCATGTGTCAAAATCTCATTTGACAAATAATTAATATATATCAAATCAAATTTTGTATCAAATACAAATACACATTAATTATCAATTGATCGAAATGCCCCTAATACATGTATTTTCGTTTAACCGTTTAAACGACTCGAATTAACTCATTTAATCCGGTGAAGTATTACGAATAATCTATATTATTCATAAGGCGTTGCCCAAGTGCTCAACGAGTACACTTCATATTGTGGGAGTCTCTAAGTTTAGGTTTATCCGTCACGAAATCCAATTTCGTGTCCATAATTCACCCACTCGTAAATTATGATGACCACGGATAATCTCGCTAAACTATGTAAGTCGAGGTCATTGCATACGTATAATCCCTCTGTCACAGACTATCCATATTATACTCGGGATATATATAAGAACTTCAAATCATTATGGTATAATATAGTCGACTTTAAAATTTACGATCTCTAAATAACACTCGCAACTCGCTTCCGAAGTTATACCAAGGCCATGGATTTATTAGATCGCAAACAAGTGTAGGATACATATGCCATGTACACAGGATTGGCGAATTCTATCTTGATACGCACTAGATATCATGAGCATCAGTCCACACACAACGAACAGGCGTAGGTCTGATCTAAATAGATCGGTGACGTGACTGTCATCAAAGTGTGGAGGATAACTCATATATCCATTGTGGTATCTCAAGTCGAATGACCACTATGCTCGCTCAACTCGAGAAGATTCATATTGACGTTGGTGTACCATCTATTAGGAAATCTTCAGTAAGTCGTTCATTATTTATCAAATAAATACCTACATGTCTATACGAGTCTCCCGAGACTCATGGTTCATTGGGATAAACCATCGCACCAAGTCATGATATACGACATGTACTGGTCTCAGCGGATTTTACTAACCGACCTGTGTTAGTAAATCTTGACCATGAACTTTATTTAAGGATATACAACTTATAGTGACGCTTCCCAATGTCAATTACAAACTACGTTGTAACTACGCACTACATTGTAAATCCTATGGTCTTTGTCTAATATACACGTGATAAGTGGTATTTATATCACTATTTCTCACTCATTTAACCTAATATTTTGTATAGTTTCTCGGGTTTTTGTGAACATTTTGACGTGTTTTGTGTTGTTTTACAGATAAATAAAATTTGGAAAGCATTGGAAGCAATTTGGGGCAAAAATAGAGAAAAAATGATAAAAGGGGCATTTTCGTAATTTCCAGCGTCGTGACGCCTAACCTGCGCCGGACATGCTAACGTGCGTCGAGGGACACATGTCAGAATCTGAGAAATTGGATTTGCTAACGTGCGCCGGATCTTGCTAACGTGCTCACGATATTGCTAACGTGTGCCGGCTGCCACGTGTCATCATCACAGAAGATCTGCTAAAGTGCGCCGGCTGTCACGTGTCGAAATCTCATTGGACCAAAGCAAGCGCGTGCCACGTGTCAATCTCTCATTGGACCGAATATTGGACAAATCACATGTTGCCACGTGTCGACCTCTCATTTGACCGATCCTAAACGCATGCCACGTGTCAACTTCTCATTATACCAAAAATCCAGCCATTCACCGTGCGCCACGTGTCGTATTCTGATTGTGCCGCTCTGTCGTGTGACACGTGTCATTTCCTGATTGTGCCGACATCGTGCGCGTAGTCAAAATGTGTTGACCAGAAACGTGTTCCAGCGTCGCGACGCTGGGTGCTATAGTGTCGCGACGCCCACTGCCGAATCTGCCAATAAATTCATTTCAGTTTCACTTCATTTGGTGTGCTTTCCTTGGGATTTTTTCCCTGATTTCATAGGAATCATCTAGTTTTTGTAATATTAAAATTATGTATTTTTATTTTTAGTTTTTATTACAGCTTTTTATTTATTTACTTTATGTTTTGTAGTTAAATTTCCGCTGGGGTAAAAGGTGAAACCTTTAATATAATTATTTAGGTAAATCTCACTTATTTATAATTTATAAATTATAATTTAACCGGATTAATTAATGTCAGACTTTATTACCGCCTATATGGTCGGGTTAAATATAAATTACTTTACCGCCTATATGGCTGGTCTTTATATGACAGATAATTACCGCCTATATGGCTGGTGTAGTTGGACTAAATGGATTACCGCCTATATGGATGGTTTTAAATGTTTAATATTATTAATTCCTGAGAAAGCATAACAGAAAATAATTTATATATTATAATAAGTGAGATTCCTAGATAAGAAATATTAAATATGGATCCTCTAACCCCAGCATTTTATTTTTATTCTAGGGAAGTGATGAAACACAATATCCACAATTAATAATTGATTTTCTTTTTATGGGTAATTCTTTAGTTTGTTTATTGAGTCTTAAGCTTAATTCTTCTTGTTGTCTGATCACCAATAAGATTGATATGGTAAACTTAAAATGAACTAGACAAAGGAATTTTAAGTTTCAGCCTTAGATTCAATAGCCCACGAACTTCCTTGAGGATAGATAACCCTTTAATAGATTTCCTTACAGGATAGACATATACCTGTCGGGCGGGGGTAGCCATAATTGGAATTTAATCTTAATGAATCCAGGTAATTTGGTTGACATAGACATATGGTTCAATTAGATTATACTGGGTATTTGCGTCTGACCATCGACAGAGGCTTTTGCATATTTTCGTGTTCCAGGTTAGCAAACTGCTTTATTACACATAGATAAGAGAATCAATTCATCTTTATAATAATATTGTGTGGAGTCACGACCCTAGATCCTTGAGTCTTTTCTTATTTTCCTTAGTATTTTCTTTTGAGTATGTTTTTATTTTATTTTGCAAAACCACATTCAAACAACCAAAAGCAATCAATTCTTTTCTCCCTATAATTAGATACCTGTAAATAAATAGTATCAATAATTAATAACAACAGTAGGAATTAAGTCCTCGTGGGATCGATATTTTTGTACTACTTGAACGATACGTGCGCTTGCGTTATACGTGTGTGTTACGCCGGTCAAGTTTTTGGCGCCGTTGCCGGGGACTTATTTTTCTTGAGTTATTAATTTTGAAGCTATCTAATTTACTTGTATCTAATTTTCTTTATTTTTATCTTTATTTTTATTTCTTTCTTTTGTTTTCAGGTGATTGAAAAATGGAACATTATTGGGAGATTGAGAAATTATGTGATTTACAAGAAGAGACACCCCACATCTGGGAGCAACAGTTCGGTTTTCTGAGGCCTGTTGTACAGCCCAACGACTATCACTGGATGCCAAAACCAAGCAATACCACATTTGCTCAACAGAACTCAATGGGGAGATGTGACATATGTAATGGTAACCACCGAAAGATCATTGCGAGTACAACTACAATCCAGGGTGGCAGAGCTATCAAAATCCTTCATGGTACGAAGAACCATCATATTTTCCATCTTATCCACCATCTACCTACGATCTTCATCAACAATCAGAACCATCAGAAGAAGATCATATGATTGACACGCTCAAAGATTGGTTCAAGAAACGAGACGAAGAGTTGGATACGATGATTGAAACATACCAGAATCAACTCGAACGTATTCAGAGACAATCAGAATTCATTCAGAGATTGACAGATCAGACGAGACAATTAACAGAAAACCAGAGCTACATACCTCATGGACCATTTTCAGATGACACTGATGAAGCCTTCAAGTACCAAGCATTTCATGATGACACTTTAGCAGAGGAAGAGGCTAAGCAGTAACAGGAATCTGAGGTATCAGTTCAGGAACCCAAACCAGCGAAGTCTCGATTTGACTTTTATTATTCAGATTCTGACTCTGATGAAGAAGCTGAGTTGTTTGTACCAACTGCACCAACAAATAAGGATGGAATTTTGTATCCTCAAAATGAAGATCTTGGAGCATCCATTGCACAAATGTTTGAAGAAGATCTACATGAACCAATCATTTCACCCAGATCAGAGGATGAAGACTAAAATCTGACATTTATTTTCATCCTCAGGTTTACAGATGACAGATGAGGAACTGAACGCGGAAATCCTAAAATACATATGTGAAGAAAAGGTGGAGCAAGAAACAGAGCAAATGGAGGAGCAATTTTCAGACAAAATTGAAGATCCAGTGAATTCAGGCGAAACATCACTGTTTTGGGGAGTACAATTTAGAGATATCACCCAGAAGCTTGACAGAATGGAACTTCCATTCCAAGTCAAGCACCATACGAGACCTCCTGATTTTCTTTATTTCTTTTCAGGAACCACTGGAGCGACAGAGGTTAAAAAGGTGGCACGAGCACTGAATGAGACAAAATTCTTTTTACCACTTTACCGTTGGAAGAGACCCTTCAAAAGCAACGCTCACGGGATTGTCTTTAATCAGACATCCAAAACGACGCTGAAACCTCCTTAACAGATGGATTCCAGTCACGTCTGGCTGAAGACGAAAAATTTAGCGCTAGCAGAGAGGCAACCCATGCACTTTGTTATAATTTCTATTTTTATATTTTGTGTATACATGTTGTAGAGTTTTAATTTTGTGTGTTGTTTTTGTAGGGAAAAACTCAACCAAAGCATAAGACAGAAGGAATGGTGTTTGGCAAAGATGAAAGCTAATTCATTAGCGATGGCTGAGTAAGGAATGGATTCTTGAGACGCATCCTAATAAATTTATACTAAGCGAATGGCGTATTGTGTACATAATTATGTTGCCTTAATTATTGCTTTGATTTGCTTTTCTGTTGTAATTATCTTTATTTTCATAGACATGATCCAGACTTTTTGACCTTTCACGATTTCTTTTGTTGTTTAGCTAACAACCGTCCATTGGAAGATATTAGTGCTATTATTACTCACCCTTTTTTCAGGTACTATAAATTCAACTCATCATTGCACTTTTGAAGACATCCAGAGTAAAACATGGAAGCCACTTCAAGAAGACGAGTTGAAAACATTTGTGTGTTTTGCGGTACTAGTGTTGGTGTTAAGCCACAATACGTAGAAGCAGCACAGGAATTGGGTCGAGTCTTAGCTGCAAGGAATATGCACTTAATATATGGCGGAGGCAATCTTGGACTAATGGGGATCGTTTCAAAGGCTGTACAGGAATGAGGCAGTCACGTTTTGGGAATCATCCCAAAACCCTTGGCAGAGGCAAATCTTATTGAACCATCAAACGGAGAAGAGCTAATTGTGCCAGGTATGTCTGAACGACTAATAGAAATGATTAACCGTTCTGATGCTTTTATTGCTTTGCCAGGTGGCTTGGGCACATTGGAGGAAATTTTTATAGTGCTATCTTGGGCGAACTTAAACATACACTAGAAACCAATTGGGTTGTACAACATTGATGGATTTTATGATTTTCTTTGTGTGTTTCTTGATGATGCCCGGAGAAATGGGTTCGTGTCAAAACCTATGAAAGGACTCCTCTTTACTGCCAGAACTGCTCCGGATCTAATTGACCAACTCTTAGCCTATGAACCACAAGTTGACTATATCATTTCAAAGATAAATTGGTCTGATGACGATCGTGGTAAGAGGCGTCAGATTAATCTGGATCTTAACCTTAAATTTCCTATAGATTTTCAGCTAACTAGGTATTATCTTCTAAACTCTTTTTCTATTGTTTAAGACATTGGGGACAATGTCTCATTTAGGTTTGGGGGAGGGAATTAGTTGATCAGTACCTTGTTTTTAGTTTGTGTTTTTTTTAGGCCAAAATTTTTCGAAAAATACAAAAACAAATTTCAAAAATTACAAAAATAGTTTGTGTTTTTGTATTTTTTATTTTGACTAAAAATGTGAAATTGGTAAGAGATAGCTGGGTAAGGAGTTTTCACTCCTGAGACGTATCTCAAACCATTTTTCGGAACAAGTTAATTTTTGTTATTTCCTTTTGAATTTTTTAATTTGTGAATTCTCCTTAAAACTGACTAAAATGATCTTCATATGCTCAGTTGACAGGTATTATCAACATACATGGAGACATACGGACATGAACTGTAATTGAAAAGTTTGTAATATTCAGTGCTCTAGTTTAATTGGAGGAATCATCTCAAAAAGTAATGGAGTAAAAAAAAATCTGAGATCCGAGTTATTAAGTCTGTAAGGGTGTTTTAACACCTAGTGCCCTAAAACCAACTGGTTTGGGAGTCACTGGCCCAAAGCTCGCTACATGGATCAAAGATGCTGCAAAAATATATATATCTGAAGTCTGAGTAATTAAGTCTGTAAGGGTGTCTTAATACCTGGTGCCCTAAAGCCAACTGGTTTGGGAGCCACCGACCCAAAGCTCGCTACATAGATGAAGGTATTGTATATAAATAAAAATTAAAAAAAAAAATCAAAGAAAAATCAGAAAAATCCAAAAAATTATTCCATTGCTACAAAAAGGTGTGAATTCTGATAAAACTTTAGGACAAAAATATTACTCTCTTATCGACTGCACTTATGACTATTGTGGGCAAAAATGAGTTCTTTAATATTATGTTGGATGTGTATATGGAGAATGGTAAATATAATCGGAGAATTTACTTATTCAGTAATTTAGAAAAAAACAAAACAGCTAGTAACTTGGAGTAGAAATTTCACCTGATTAGTCACTAACTTCTTTATTCTTTTTTCTCTTGTCTTTTTGCTTTTGTGTGCATTAGTTTCACTACCTTTTTACTTTTGTAAAATGTTTGTGGGTATCATTGCTGTAAACCCTCACGAGACTACAACTCGTCCACTAGGGACACCTAGGGGTTTAAAGGCTTGTTGCATATGCTAAATGCAACCGTGATCCCTACGAAAGTGGCTTAGTTAATTTATTTATGTTATTTTACTCTATGTTTTGCTCGAGGACTAGCAAAATGTTAGGTTTGGGGGTGTGATGAGTGGTATTTATATCACTATTTCCCACTCATTTAACCTAATATTTTGTATTTTGATGTGTTTTGTGTTGTTTTACAGATAAATAAAGTTTGGAAAGCATTGGAAGCAATTTGGGGCAAAAATAGAGAAAAATGATAAAAGTGGCATTTTAGTAATTTCCAGCGTCGCGACGCCAAGACCCTACACGTCGCGACTCCTAACCTGCGCCGGACATGCTAACGTGCACCGAGGGACACGTGTCAGAATCTGAGAAATTGGACTTGCTAACGTGCACCGGATCTTGCAAACGTGCGCCGATATTGCTAACGTGTGCCGGCTGCCACGTGTCATCATCACAGAAGATCTGCTAAAGTGCGCCGGCTGCCATGTGTCAAAATCTCATTGGACCAAAGCAAGCGCGTGCCACGTGTCAATCTCTCATTGGACCGAATATTGGACAAATCACATGTTGCCACATGTCGACCTCTCATTTGACCGATCCTAAACGCGTGCCACGTGTCAACTTCTCATTAGACCAAAAACCAGCCATTCACCGTGCGCCACGTGTCATCTTCTGATTGCGCCGCTCTGTCGCGTGACACGTGTCATTTCCTGATTGTGCCGACATCGTGCGCGTAGTCAAAACGTGTTGACCAGAAACACGTTCCAGCGTCGCGACGCTGGGTGCTATAGTGTCGCGACGCCCACTGCCGAATCTGCCTATAAATTCAGTTCAGTTTCACTTCATTTGGTATGCTTTCCTTGGGATTTTTTCCCTGGTTTCATAGGAATCATCTAGTTTTTGTAATATTAAAATTATGTATTTTTATTTTTAGTTTTTATTACAGCTTTTTATTTATTTACTTTATGTTTTGTAGTTAAATTTCCGCTGGGGTAAAAGGTGAAACTCTTAATATAATTATCTAGGTAAATCTCACTTATTATAATTTATAAATTATAATTTAACCGGATTAATTAATGTCAGACTTTATTACCGCCTATATGGTCGGGTTAAATATAAATTATTTTACCGCCTATATGGCTGGTCTTTATGTGACAGATAATTACCGCCTATATGGCTGGTGTAGTTGGACTAAATGGATTACCGCCTATATGGCTGGTTTTAAATGTTTAATATTATTAATTCCTGAGAAAGTAGAACAGAAAATAATTTATATATTATAATAAGTGAGATTCCTAGATAAGAAATATTAAATGTGGATCCTCTAACCCCATCATTTTATTTTTATTCTAGGGAAGTGAGGAAACACAATATCCACACTTAATAATTGATTTTCTTTTTATGGGTAATTCTTTAGTTTGTTTATTGAGTCTTAAGCTTAATGTTTCTTGTTGTCTGATCACTAATAAGATTGATATGGTAAACTTAAAATGAACTAGACATAGGAATTTTAAGTTTCAGCCTTAGATTCAATAGCCCACGATCTTCCTTGAGGATAGATAACCCTTTAATAGATTTCCTTACAGGATAGACATATACCTGTCGGGCGGGGGTGGCCATAATTGGAACTTAATCTTAATGAATCCAGGTAATTTGGTTGACATAGACATATTGTTCAATTGGGTTATACTGGGTATTTGTGTCTGACCATCGACAGAGGCTTTTGCATATTTTCGTGTTCCAGGTTAGCAAACTGATTTATTACACATAGATAAGAGAATCAATTCATCTTTATAATAATATTGTGTGGAGTCACGACCCTAAATCCTTGAGTCTTTTCTTATTTTCCTTAGTATTTTCTTTTGAGTATGTTTTTATTTTATTTTGCAAAACCACATTCAAACAACCAAAAGCAATCAATTCTTTTTCCCTATAATTAGATACCTGTAAATAAATAGTATCTATAATTAATAACAACAGTAGGAATTAAGTCCTCGTGGGATTGATATTTGTATACTACTTGAACGATACATGTGTTTGCGTTATACGTGTGTGTTTACGCCGGTCAACACGTATCACTAAATCAGATTTAATTTCAATCTAATCATAATTAGATATCTAATCGTAATTCGATCGAATATGTATATAAAAGACAAAAGGTGCTACCATTAAATAAGTAATATTATGAAAAAATGAATTGTTTGCATTCATGAATTAGACATAAATACGATCCGGATTGGCACTCCGAGCACCAACCCTTACATTATTTTCTCTATGTTATCAACACACAATGTTATCGTTATGACCTATCTAACGTCGACAATATACCCACAGGCACTACTGCAACAGAAGATCAACTCATAAAATAATATTACCAGTCACAACTGGGTTCCCAATCACACATTGAAGAAGCATGACTATTCCTATATGCAAATTGGTAAAACACAATCTCTGGATTCATAATCAAAAGATAATAAAGAATAACAAATCGTCAATTGTATTAAACGTTGAAGAGTATTTAGGAATCAAAAACATGAATTTAAGAACTTAATTACAAGAGTTCATCCTTAGCTTTGCCTAGGAGATTAGTTCTCCATATAGAATAGAGACATAGCCTAGATAAATCGGAGAAACATCATGTCTGGCTTGTAATTCTTCGTTCTTCTCTCTCAAATATGTGATTTCAACTCTTTGTTGTGAGTTTCTTCTCTCCCATTTTCTCCCTCTTTTAGGGTTTTGGACGAACTTGGGTTTATAGAGGGAAGTCGTGGAGTCCTTATATGCGTGGAACACGTACGAATTAAGATTCTGGAACTCTGCAGGGGCGTCGCGTCGTCGGAAAGTGGTGTTGCGGTGCCTAACTTGCGGCCTTCATGTATGGGGATATTTCCTAAGGGACACCACTGCGCCAGAAGGTGGGCCTCGCGGCGCCTTCTGCTTTTTCTGGTGCTGTGTATTTCGCATTTCTGCTCTTCCCGCGTTCTTCTGATGAGTCCGTTAGGTCCCGGAACATATACAATTGCTCCAATTCTTCATGTTCCATTGCTTCCTAATAATAAAACATAAAATAAACTACAATTAAGATTTAATACTTGATAATCAAGCCGAATTAGCGATGTTCAAAGTATATTTTCATTCACTTATCACATCATGAATGATTTGAAAATTTTTTAGAACTTTTCTACGCATTATATGAATTGCTACAGTAATCTGAATACTATAGAAATCTCCAAATAATCGTAATTTCAATAAATTATGATTTTGCCCTAATGCGATATTTATAAAAAATTCCCAAAATTCTTCCGAAATAATTCCAAAAATTCCAAAAGAAATTTCCACGTATTGTTACACATCCAATTTCATCCAAAACATCTCAATTTAACAAAAAGATTAATTACATAATTAATCAAATTAATCACCTAATTAATTCAAAATCATGCAAATCAAAATCCCTAATTACCAATTGAGAGTCAACCATCATAAAGTAACTCAAGAATAATTTTAGGACGCCAATGAGTGGCTTAAGCGACTCTAGAATGATAATTTTGTATCCTACATAATAATTAGACCTAATTATACTAATTAGTCCAATTAAGTTACACATGCATTTCTAGGCTAATCAATTTGGTTTCTATTATTCCATATACATCAAACAAGCATGAATTAAAATCATATCTCATGTAACGAACTTGGAACAAATTATAAATAATTTACAACATAAAGAATAATAAGAATTATTTTAATTCCCTTAGAGACTTTTGTTTAAGCTCCTAAGTGAATTCATCCATGCTTCCAATTTGATGCTTGAATTAACCAAATTAAAAGTCCTATTTTTAAATATTAAACTCAATACTTTGAGCTTCTTCAAGCCAAAACCAAAAAAGAAATAAATTTTCATCTTATCTTCTCATTTGGTCGAAATTTTCACTTACAAATGGAATGGGCATTTTGGTCATTTTGATACGTTAAATACATGGCCAAAATTAAGCCAAATATATGTCATAATTTTGCCAACTTATAAAGCTTATCTAATAAGCTTTAATTAAAGAATATTCCAATAATATTCAATAATGAAAATTATTAAATTAATTAAATAATTATCTATTGACATATGTCAAAATTCAATTGGACCTAATGTGCATCTAATCAAATTATATATCATATATATACACATTAGTTACAAAAATACCTCAGCATGTGTAACGTTATGAATAATCCATATTATTTATAATTAATTGTCTTAGTACTCTACAAGTATACTTTATTAGTGGGACTCTTTAGGTTCAGGTATATCTGTCATGGAATACATTATGTGTCTATAATTTACCCACTCACAAATTATGACGATCACACATAACGACATTGAACCATTCAAGTCGACATCTAAGCATAACATATACACCATCTGTCATAGGCTATCCGAATTGTACCATAAATATAGATGAGAACGTCAAATCTTCTTAGTGTACAATTCATATATGTCTCACGACATATTCATGATCTCTCAATCAATATTCGGAACTCATTTCCAGAATGTACTCTGGCTAGAGATTTAAAGATCACGAAGTGGATGCCTAAATCTCGCACAATGGATTGTCATATCATGTCTAGATACATGACAAGATATCATTAGTATCAGTCCACACCGAACGAACAAACAGGGTCTAGTCTAGATTGACCAGTGGCGTGACAGTTGTCAAAGTGTGGAAGATCACTTATACATCCACGTTGTATCTCAAGTCAAAGGACTAGATATGCTACTCGATTGGGGAAGATTCTTATTGACGTTGGTGTGCCATGTATTAGGAATACTTTGGTGAGTAATTCAATACTTATCAAATAACCATCTACATGTCTATACAAGTTTCCCAAAACTCATAGTTCATTGAGACAAATCATCAGACCAAATCTCGATTTATAACATGTTCTGGTCTCAACGGATTTTATTAACTGACCCATGTCAGCAAATATCGACCAAGAACTTTATTTAAGAATACATACATCACTAAACCTCAGATAATTTTGATCTAAAATAAATTAGATCGAATACGTATATAAAAGACAAGAGCTGCTGCCATTAAATGGATAATATTATGGAAAATGTTATTGTTTGTATTCATGAACATATCAAATACGATATGAATTGGCACTCAATACACCAACCTCGACAATAAGCAGGTTCAAATTAAGGTTGATAATTTTTCTCATCTCATCATGTTTCGTTTAGGATGGGATTTGGTACATATTTATTTGTCCCGATTTGAAAATGTGACGGGATGAAACAAAAAAGATTTCAAGTGGGATATGGTGATTTTTTTGTTCTAAATAAAATAACGGGACTGGATCGATTCAATTTTTTTTGTTCTTATATAAACAAGACGGGCTGAGATTTACAAATCTCAGCCGGTCTCATCCCATTACTAACCCTAGTTGAAATCTAGATCTCTTTTATCAACTAAAACTCCCAAAGTTTTACTAATTTAGTTTGAATTCTGTAATACGGCAAATTTTCAAGGGCCACACGAAATGTGAAGAACCAATGCATGTGTTTAAATTTCCTTCTTGAGAGGTCATGTTGCTTCTGTGTGAACATCAAAAAAATCGTTTTCTTAAAAGAACTAGAGCAGAAACAAGAACAGGGAAATACATGTTTTTGTTGCCTGGCTTCTATTCTCAATATATCATGTGTCTTTCTAGCATTGTCAATTCTTCATGCCCATAAAATGTTTACAAATGTCTCCCATTTCAAAAAATGACAATTATATTCAAAGAGATAATCCGTCTGGCTATTAAGCCACTAATCAGAGAATCTTCTAATTAACTTCACTAAAAGGATTAAGGAGCAAGTAATTTTTTTTTTTAAGAAGCAAGTATTTTTATGTATATGAAGAGGCTAACAATTAGAGGAATGATAATTTGGTCTCTGTTATATATTGTTTTTATCACTTAGGTCCATAATGTATTCTTTTTATTATTGGTGTTGAAACAATAAAAGAAAATAATACACTTTTGAAAAGTAATTGTTGTATGATACCTATGAAAATAAAATTAGTTAATTAATATATTAAAATATTATATATGTCTTTTGATTATGTGTTTTTTCTCTTACGGTTTCAACATCAGTAATGAAATAATATATTAATATTGTTGTTGAATTAGATTCAATAAGAATTGGTTAATCTATCAATGTAAGATGTTAAATGATATGACATGTTGGTTCGGTTATTGTCCTACGCTGACACATCGGGGATCGACCTGTCCAGTCAGGTCACGAAAACAAAAGTCAAAGGCAAAGTTAACCGAAATAATTGATTTCGTGTGTTCTGAAATGAATAAGATATGTTGCCTTACATTATCGCGATAATATCATTGGCGCGACAATGAGAGGTAAAGACATAAAATTGTATTCTGATTCATTTTATCGCGATCATGGTTACTCATTTGGTCGCGAAAAAGGTTACTCATTGGCGCACCAATGAGACGCTAAAAGAAAATGTCTCTCGACTTATATTGGCGCGCCAATGAGACGCTGATAGAAAATGGTTCTCGGATTTATATTGGCGCGCCAATATGAAACCCGTGCATGTTGGCGCGCCAATAATAAGTAATTGGCATGCCAATAGGATACTATTTCAGAAAAATATGATTAAAAAGTATGTCTTTTGGAGGTAAATTTAGGTTACCTATATATTGAGTACGAGAATTACTCATCAGATATAACATTCTTCATATCATAGTTTTAAAGTATAGATTCAACAAGTGTTGTTTTTCATTTCTAAGTTTTTTGTTATATCCTATAGTAGATTTGCTTGCAACCCTTACAACACATAACATGGGCAAATATTACTTTAAAAAAGTGTCATACACATTTCAAAAAATAAATTCTCCATTGCAAGTTCCCAACAAATATTTTATCTAAGAACTTCATTGAGTGGTAAAAATAATGTCTAAGAGGGGCCAAAATGTCATGTAAAAAAAAAAAAAAAAAAAAAAAAAAAAAAGACATTCGGTAAAGGAGGGTTAAAAAATTCAACTTACATTCGGTGTTAAACTGAGTTTTGTATTGAATTTTTTATATATAAATTATGATTAATAATTATGATATAATAATATAAATTTAATTGAATCTTAAATGTGTATCACTATTAAAATAAATGTGGTAGAAGATCATGAAAAACTTAATACAATTCAGTACTAGATCTAAATTCTAAAAAATTTATATAAAAAATCGATATGCATTATTTGGGTTTTGAAGATGGAATCAAATTCAATATTGACCTGAATTTTATGATGAGTATTTTATAAAATGTGATCGGTAATTATTATATAAAAATTTATAAATAATTAAATCTTAATTGCTATACATGTACACACAGGAGATTATAAAAAACTCATGAATATAAAAAAGATCAAATACTGTATCCAAATTCTTTGAAGACACGCATTAGTCAAAGAATCTTCCATGTATAATCTCCTTCATTTTTTGTCACTGTTGCATTTTTTTCCTCCCAAATCGATGGCTAGCTTTGAAAGCTTCTTTGTTTGAATTTCTCTATCAGGAGATGGGGGAGTCTTAGTCAAATAATAGGCCCGCTCAGGTGGACTTCTTATAATTTTGTTTATGCAATAGAATACTTCCAAATTTGAGTTAAAAGACCGAAACAAAATCAAATATTTAATTTTTAAGTCATGAATAATTATCAGCAATGGAAGACTTTTTCTAAGACTCTTTTGTCCTTAATCAAAGCTTAATTTGATTGATCAAACGTAAAGCATAGCTCAGCATTTCATCAACAAGCTTATATATAAAAATTGCTTCCACTTTGAGACTTCGTAGCTAGAAACTTCAAATAGTGAACAGAGAGAGAGAGAGAGGAAAAAAATGGAGGTGACAAAGATGAGTAATAATAATAGTCCAGATATGAATAAGCAGGAAGATCAAGAAGTTATGCTTCCAGGGTTTCGATTTCATCCGACTGATGAAGAGCTTGTTGGGTTTTACTTGCGGCGAAAAGTTGAGAAGAAACCTATTAGTATTGATATCATCAAACATGTTGATATTTACAAATATGATCCGTGGGATCTTCCAAGTAAGTTCTCCTTATAATAACTTAAAAAAAAAAAAAATTTCCTGTTCTTTTCATCTCTGTATTCCATAATTTTTCTGCGTGTTAAGTTGAGCTTTTGTTAAAAGAAAGTACTTTTTAAAAAAAAAAAAAAAAAAAAAGTACTTGCTACTGGATATCAACTAATTGAGTGGGTAAAATTTTTTGTCTTGAAAATAAGAGGTCTGGAATTCAAGCTTCACTCACCCATAAGGATTGGGTTGCCAGTATGCCTAAATTAAAAGAGGTACTTGCTAGATTGAGGTCAAAAGATACTTATAAAACCATCAAGAGCAGTATCTTCCTTTGATCTGTGATGATAATTTTTGGCCATGCATGTGAGATATTTGAACTGCTATAACATGAAAATTGTACTCACAAAGTGAAAATTATAACACAATGAAGCAACGGCAATAATTAATTAATGGTAATTAAGTTTTAAGACTTTTTTTTTAAGAATGTTTAGATAAAAATGAGAAAACTCATCCGTTTAACACTGTGAGTATAAAATATATTTACGACCAGCTCAACTGTGCCAAAATTCAGATTTAAGACTTTTTATTCTGTGATTTAAGAAAAATAAGCAGTTCATATCTTTTTAATGGAAAGAATTTAAATCGAATTGCGAAGTTATAGATCAAATCCCTCAATGAAATTTTTTTAATATTTTAATGGTTCAAAGTGTTTGTTTCTTTCTTAATTAATCTTTGTTTCTTTCTTAATTAATCCTCGGAAGATCTTAGGAATCACAAGAATAATCACAATTACATTTTTGGTATTATAATGAGCACATTCAAGCATATGTTAAGTATGAATATATATAGAATTTTTATATAATTTGTTGTTTATTGACTTTGCCTTTTAAGGTTAATTAATATTTTTTTTATTATTATTATGGTGATGAAGGAGTTAGTACGGTTGGGGACAAGGAGTGGTACTTTTTTTGCATAAGAGGAAGAAAATACAGGAACAGCATTAGGCCTAACAGAGTCACAGGATCCGGATTTTGGAAAGCCACCGGAATCGACAAGCCAATTCATTCAGTGAATAAGGAACCTCATGGCCTTGAATGCCTTGGCCTCAAGAAATCATTAGTCTATTATCGAGGCAGTGCTGGAAAAGGAACAAAAACTGATTGGATGATGCATGAATTTCGTCTTCCACCAAATGGGAAAAGCACCAATCTCTCCTCCAATGTCAATGTCAAGGATATTGCCCAAGAAGCTGTAAGATATTTCAAATTTATGCTCTCTCATTAATTATTGCTCTTTATAACTTGGTTTAGTTATATCTCCCCTTGTGTCATTATTGTTGTGAAAATGATAGGGTACCTACTAACCTTCTAAAACTAAAAGTACTAATCAAACCATGACCTTGTATCTACATGTTCAAGTAATTTAAGAACAAATTCTGTCATTAATTGAGATTAATTAATAACATAATTTTTATTCTTATTTTTACATCTAGGTAACAAATAATACACATCTCATTCTATAAAGAATTATTTTTCCACAAATGGGTTCCTAGGTCTAGTGATGGAGCCATATGGAGGTCCCACTCAATCCGAAAATTTGTTAAAATATATCTCATAAATTAATAAAAATCTGATTTATTAATAAGATAATTTTAATTTACCCCGTTAAAATTAAACGTATCTAACATTTTTTTGTAAAAATTAAATTTTACCCCACTAAATCAATATTCTTACTATGCGACTTCTAATCACAAAAGTATCGCCCAATTTTTATCAATATGTTTCCAAATTTATATTTAAGAATCAATACAGATAGTCAAGTGCAGTAAACTTTAGAAGCTCATGCGTTTAACTTTTAGAGAAAGTTGAGTGTTAAGGAGATTATCTTAATCGGCTGACAATGCTTCTTAGCTTAATTAACTAATGAGCTTATTTTTTTTCATGAATTGGACCTATGGACTTTCTATGTGGTACCAGAGTGACCTCAGGGCTTGAAAGCCCCGGTCAACTCAGGTCGGGTTGGAATTTTTTGAAAAATAAATTATGTATTATTTATTGAAAAAATTTATGTTTTAAAATATTTTAATACTTAAAAATGAAAAAAAAATTATTTAAATATTTTTAGTATTTTTTGGATTGAGATTAAAAAATTTAATTACAATATATATATATATATATATATATCTATATATATATTTAAAATTGAAAATAAATATATTTATTTTTTAATAATTATAATCGGCCCGGTCCATATTCTTTTTTTTGTCAAGTCTGACTCAGAAAGGATTTTTTCCATCCATATGGTTGTTAATTAAGAAAGTTTATCTCACATAAATTATAAATAATTTATATACAATAAGAACAGTAATGATATGCATAAAGTGCAAACCAAATTACATTAAAACATGAATTTATGCACGAGCTAGTTTTTGTACTTTTTTAATATGAATTCATGCGGTAAAGGTATGAGCTTCTTTATAGATATTATAGGTAAGCTCTATTCTTAGCGAATATGATATTGTTATTTTCTTGTAATTAACAACTCCTTATACAGAACTAGTTATGCACATTTTCCATGCTTGAGATATGAATTTACCGCAAAATTGACACTTCATTTCATGCATGCTGTTCTTCTTGTTCTTATTATTATTATTATTATTTAGTGTAACTGCAACTCAATTTTCATTCATGTGGGTGGGTTCGAACACCGGATCCTTATTTTCAACATAAAATTTAATATATATATTTTTCTTAATATTCATTTGCAGGAAGTATGGACACTGTGCCGAATATTCAAACGAACCCCATCTTACAAAAAATACACACCAAATTGGAAAGACAGCATTACTAATGTTGCTGCCAATGCCATCAAACACAATCCCACTGATTCAAGTTCTAAGACATGCAGCAGCAGCTTGGAATCTGAAACCAGCTGTGAGCAGCAGCAGTACATGCATCAATTTCAAGAACAAAACGAAACAAAACCCTTCATCAACGAAAGAAACCATCTGTTTATGACTCAGTCTCTGTCTCAGTCTCAATCTCAATCTCCATATTCTGCTTCTTTTTCAAGATTTTGGAATCCAAACAGCGATGATTTCTTCACAAATGGAAATTGGGATGAGTTGAGATCTGTTGTTGAGCTTGCCATTGATCCCTCTCATGTTTATGACTATATATAAATGTTCTATTCCGAGCGAATAGTTTTTCCTTTCCTTTTCTTTTTTTCTTTTCAACTCACGGCTTTTAGTTACACACTTTTAATAAATAATGAGTGCTTATGAAAAGTTTTTATAAGATTAATTTAAGCGTTGTTATATTGTTTTTTTTTTTTATTAGTTTAAGTAAGATTTAAATCCTTTTGTTATATATCATTTCATTATAAATAAATAAATAAAAGAATCTAAATATTCTTGCAGTTTTTATAGAAATTGATTTTCGCTTGATGGATTACTATTAATTAAACCCCTAAAAGAGATGAAAACAAAATATGTAGGCGAAGACGCAGCCATTCAATGGTTTGTATGGGCTATAATCCATCCAAACTTTTTAAGAAAAAAATTTATTTATAATAATGATATTTTAATAATTTACAAAACTGCTGCCATTTACAAACTTTCACTAATATTTATAAATTTGTCAACCATCTTATTTTATAAAATTTATTAATTCATAGGCAAAAAATTTCCAATTTATTCACCAATTTTTTGGCATTAATTTTTTTTAGATTCATCATATTTCTTGTTAAATGAGAGTAATTCACTAGTTATTCTCAAACCCAAAAGTATTAGTTGAAATTCCCTACAAGCAATAGCGACGAGCAATCTCTATACCCAAGAGGGGGTGAATTGGGTTATTGCTATAAATGCGGAATTAATAAATCTTTACCGATTTTTAGCTCTTATTACCAAATTGACACTTAGACTAATTTTCTCTATTCCAATTAATAATCTATATGCAAGTTTTCTATTCAATAATCATAAACATAAATAAACTTGCAATATGTAAAAGTATAGGGAAAGAGAATACGACACCGAGATTTATAGTAGTTCGGCCAAACGTGCCTACGTCCACTTCCCCAAGCCTCGCTTGAAGATTTCCATTAGAATCGAGTTTCCGTGGTTCACTCGCAACCAAGAGTTTTCCGCAAAGGTGCACTCCGAACCTTTTACAACTTTGAGTTTTGTTCGTAGGCTTACTCACAAACCTTTACAACTACCCAACGGATGGGATTTCACAACCACAAGTGTTTTTGTATGAGAAGATTTTAAAACATACTTGGGCACTCACAAATATAATGAAGATTGTGTAAGTTGCAAACCCAAGTGATCTAAGCTCACTAAATGATATGAAGGTGAGTGTGTGAGCTTGAGAGTGTTTGAGATTAAGAAGGTTTAAGACACTCTTATTTTTGCCTTAGAGAATGTATGAAGATGTATTATGATGTCTCTAACCAAGGCAAATGAGTTGGGGTTCATTTATATAGAAAATGAAGAGCAGTCCTAACTTTCTGCTGAGACCGGTATGGTCACCGGTATGTAGACCGGTATGCCGGTCTGGGTTTCCAACGGATACTAACGGCTATATTACCGTTGAACAAGTATACATTGCGTTGGTATGCTAACCGGTATGAATACCGGTATGGTTTGGCCCGGTTCCAGAATGTATGAAAAAATTTAGCTCTGACCGGTATGATGATCGGTATGTAACCGGTATGCCTGTCTTGACCGGTATGGGACCGGTATGGTGACCGATATGTCTGTCTCAGCAAGTTTCTGATGACCAGTCCATCATAACAGCACTCAGTATTTTGGCCATAACTTGCTCTAGAAAATTCCAAATCATGATCCGTAACTTTCGACATAAACTAGACACATAGATCTATCTTCTGTAAAAATTTCCGCTTCAAAAACATTAAGATGAATTTTATGGAATTTTGCTAATGTGACATGTATGTAGAAAACGCACATCTGAACATGTTGTAGTAAAATGGCTCTAGGAAAAGTTCTATATATCGGAATTGTGTTCCAATTGAACCGCAGAAAACTAGAGACACATATCTATCTACCGGTATATCATTTGATGTTTAATTCAACCATTTTCTAGTTTTTGGAAGATCATTTACCGATGCACTTGTGCAAGAAGTTCATTTTGGTGCAAATAGAGTGCAGATAATTCTTTTAGCATTCTAAGCCATTTTAAATGCAAGTGATGCAAAATGTATGATTCCTAAGAGCTTTAGATCATTTGAATAAACTCACTTACAATTAGATTTAGCTCTTAATCATTATCTTCATCTTCATCTTGCTTGGCTCTTACTTCTTTGTTCTCTTGATCATCTTATAACTCATTTTAGCTCTTCATCAACATTTTGACTTCATTATCATCTTTTTGTAATGTCCTGTTAAAGCACGTCGAAGTCTTCACTCTCGTTGCATCATCAAAATCCATTACGCGACTATGTCGCTAACAATCTCCCCCTTTTTGATGATGGCAACCCCTTAAAACTTGTGAGCTTCTAGGAGTCCAAATGTTGACGATTTTGCTCCCCCTCAATAATAGCTCCCCCTCGATGTGTGATTGTCTTCAAAATAGCTATATAAGACTTAGAAAAACACATTAGTACATTTACTCCCCCTTAATCCAAGGGTGAGGGTAAAAAAAGTTTTAATCTCATTTCTAATGATTTCTCCCCTTTTGACATTATCAAAAAATGGAGACGCAAAATTTAAATATAAATAAGATACCAATTACATATGTGCATTAAATAATGATGCCAAAATTTAAAAATATGCACATTTGGCATTTCCCCTTTTTTGCCATAAAATGTAAAATTCATTCATAGAGCAATTTTCAAAAGATAGATTCCAATGAATACCATTTGAAATATAATATCATCTTACGCATGATTTCTCCCCAAATTTGATACCAATTAAAATAAATCAATGCATTTCATGATACCAATAGATAAATAATAAAAAATCCATGCTTTTCATTATACCAAAAGAAAGTTATGTCAATATACATGCATTTCATTTTTATTCAAAATATGTTACATGGCAAAAGCATTTTCAATGCAAATCAACCAAGTAATCACATATATGTAATCTAACTCAATAAATACAATGTGATATTTAATTGATATGAAAAAGGGGTTTAAATGTATGATTAAGGCATTAAAGGATATCAAATGAACAATTGATACCAATAGAAGTTTGAATACTTGCCTAATCATTTTGTATGCTTCAAAACATTTATACCAATTTGAAATATGGATACATACACAATTTACAGGAAACGATACCAATGTTTCCGTGAATACGAATTTTACCTATTACCGTTGCGATTCTTCATTTCTTTGAGCCTTTGGGATCAATTTGCATTTCTCTTTAAGATTCATTCCCAAAGCTCCCCCTACAAATTTATCAATTACACTTTGGTACCCAAACTTTCTTGGGTCCATTGGGGTTAATTTTGATTCCTTGAGGAATCTATGCATTTTTAATCACCTTCTTGTTCATGCATTCAAAAATTTTATGTCATTTTTCATTACATGCATGACATATGACATTTTCATTGATAGCATTTTTAACATGAGAATCGGATGCCTTAACAAAATAATTTCTCAAAAATTTTCTCTTAATGTAAGGCCTATATCCTAATCATTCTCTTTTAAATGCACATTTTTGGGATCCAATTAGCATATCGAAATTTTTCAATCCCAATGTGAATTTACTAAGTATGGTTTGCAAATCTATAATCTTAGTGTTTAATATAAAAAAATTCATTTAACATAGATTCACAATCGAATGTTTTTGAGATAGATGGCATATTAGATATGACATTTTCAAGTTCTAGCTTTTTAATCTTTAAACATGCATCTTTATCATTTAAGCATGCTATTTCATTTTCATGTTTGGCTTTTAAGCATATAATCTCATTATCTAAAACATGAAATTTATCCATACAACATGCATGATCATTTTTAAGTGTAGCATGCTCATTTTTGACCAATTTTAATTTCTTTTTAAGCAAATCACATAATTCTTTTTATCCATTAAAGGCATTAAGTAAATCATCATAGTCTTGAGAATTGTGTACCTCTTCTCCTTCGCTTTCTTCTTCTTTTTCATTTTCAAAGAAGAAATCCTCATCCTCGATGGCCATGAATGCTAGGTTTGTTCTTTCTTTGGCTTGGACCTCTTCCTCCTCGGATGAGCTAGAATCGCTATCACTCCAAGTTGAAGTTTCTTTCATTGTCTTTTTCTTTGATTTTCCTTTCATTTTCCTCAATGGGCAATCCATAGCTATATGACCCGGTTTGTTGCATTCATAACAAATAATTTTTTTATTCTTCCGTGATTCTTTTTCTTATTTCTTATCATCCGTTTTTGATTTTCCCTTTTGCTTTACGGATTTGATGAGCTTCTTGAAGTTCTTGTTTATTTGAGCTAACTCATCATCACTATTACTATCACTTGAGCTTGAGTCGTCTATTCTTCTTACTTTTAATGCCAAGGACTTCCTTGTCCTTTTCTCATCTTCCTCATTTTTATCCAACTTGATCTCCAATTCATATTCAAGCAATTTACCGACTAAATCATCCATCTTCAAGGTATTCATGTCGTTTTCTTCTTTGATGGAGGCGGTATAGCTTATATATTCTTTAGTTAGTGATCTCAAGATTTTCTTCACTTGATCGGATGGCCTAATGACTTTTCCCAAGGCGCCCAAATGATTGATGATGATCGTAAACCTTGAAATCATGTGATCAATTTCTTCCCCGGATTCCATTTTGAAGTTGTCCAATTCGCACATGTACCGGTTGATCTTCGATTCATTTACTTGGCTTGTGCCCTCGTTGATCATTTCCAAAGACTTCCACAAATCATATGCGTTTCCACACTCCGAAAGTTTATTTATTTGATCCCGATCAATGGCACATAGAAGTTGGTTAAGTGCCTTAGCATTTTGTGAGGCCTTCTTTAAATCCTCACTATCCCATTCTAAACTTGGCTTCGGAATCTCAACCTCATTGCTATCATTTTTCGTAGGTCCTTTTGCACCTCGTGTGATAACCAAATAAGATTGCGGATCAATGGCAAGAAGATAATTCAACATTCTCATCTTCCAATAGTTGTAGTCCGTTCCGGTGTAAAATGGAGGTCTAGTCGTTGAAAATCTTCGGCAAAATTTGACGAGTTGCTTGTAGATGCCATGATCTATTCTCCGACGGTTAAGTCTTGTAGAGAAACCTCGCTCTGATACCAACTGAAATTCCCTACAATCAATAGCGATGAACAATCTCTATACCCCAGAGGGGATGAATTGGGTTATTACTATAAATGCGGAATTAATAAATCTTTACCGATTTTTAGCTCTTATTACCAAATTGACACTTAGGCTAATTTTATCTATTCCAATTAATAACCTATATGCAAGTTTTCTATTCAATAATCATAAACATAAATAAACTTGCAATATGTAAAAGTATAGGGAAAGAGAATACGACACCGAGATTTATAGTAGTTCGGCCAAATGTGCCTACGTCCACTCCCCCAAGCCTCGCTTAAAGATTTCCTCTAGAATTGAGTTTCAGTGGTTCACTCGCAACCAAGAGTTTTCCGTAAAGGTACATTCCGAACCTTTTACAACTTTGAGTTTTGTTCGTAGGCTTACTCACAAACCTTTACAACTACCCAACGGATGGGATTTCACAACCACAAGTGTTTTTGTATGAGAAGATTTTAAACTATACTTGGGCACTCACAAATATAATGAAGATTGTGTAAGTTGCAAATCCAAGTGATCTAAGCTCACTAAATGATATGAAGGTGAGTGTGTGAGCTTGAGAGTGTTTGAGATTCAGAAGGTTTAAGACACTCTTATTTTTGCCTTAGAGAATGTATGAAGATGTATTATGATGTATCTAACCAAGGCAAATGAGTTTGGGTTCATTTATATAGAAAATGAAGAGCAGTCATAACTTTATGCTGAGACCGGTATGGTCACCGATATGTAGACCGATATGCCGGTCTGGGTTTCCAACGGATACTAACGGCTATATTACCGTTGAACAAGTATATGTTACGCCAGTATGCTAACCGGTATGAATACCGGTATGGTTTGGCCCGGTTCCAGAATATATGAAAAAATTAGCTCTGACCGGTATGATGACCGGTATGTAACCGGTATACCTGTCTAGACCGATATGGGACCCTTATGGTGACCGGTATGCCTTTCTCAGCAAGTTTCTGATGACCAGTCCATCATGACAGCACTCGATATTTTGGCCATAACTTGCTCTAGCAAATTCCAAATCATGATCCGTAAATTTATACATAAACTAGACACATAGAGATATCTTCTGTAACAATTTCAACTTCAAAAACATTAAGATGAATTTTATGAAATTTTGCTAATGTGACATGTATGGAAAAAACGCACATCTGAACATATAAAAATGACTCTAGCAAAAGTTATATATATCAGAATTATGTTCCGTTTGAACCGTAGAAAACTAGACACACATATATATCTACCGTTATATCATTTGATGTTTAATTCAACCGTTTGCTAGTTTTTGGAAGATCATTTACCGATGCACTTGTGCAAGAAGTTCATTTTGGTGCAAATAGAGTGCAAATGATTCTTTTAGCATTCTAAGCCATTTTAAATGCAAGTGATGCAAAATGTATGATTCCTAAGAGCTTTAGATCATTTGAATAAACTCACTTATAATTAGATTTAACTCTTAATCATTATCTTCATCTTCATCTTGCTTGGCTCTTACTTCTTTATTCTCTTGATCATCTTATAACTCATTTTAACTCTTCATCAACACTTTGACTTCATTATCATATTTTTGTAATTTTCTGTTAAAGCACGTCGAAGTCTTCACTCTCGTTGTATCATCAAAATCCATTACGCGACTATGTCGCTAACATTAGTTTAATGTTACTATTTGATTTTGATCTAATATCTTTACTTCTATAATTTTATTAATGTCTGTTTCATGTTTACTTAAAGTCATAATAATTTCAAGATTATTGATGTCATAATTAAATTTATTTATTAATGTCATATTATTTTATTTAGCGATTGAGTGAGAAACTTCAAAATATGAGACTTATCAAAGCACCACTTGAAAATAAAATGAAAATGAGTTTTTATATTGTTTCTTTAACTTAAAGTATTTTCTCATATAATAATGGAAATTTTTAAAAATTTTGTTTAAAGTAATTAAAAAATAAAATTTACACTTTTAGCCTAGCCTAGAAAAAAATTATGGCTTCACTTCTGCCCTAAGCTGATAGAACCATACTTAAATACTGTGACGAACAATGTCCAAATGTTGTGAGAACAAGACTCATCCACTAATAATTATATGAATTCTTTATTCATTCATGTCAGTACGAGGAATCGAACCCAAATCTTATTATAAAGAGTATGGGTGTCTTGACCAAGTGAGTTATCACTTGATGACAAATAATCTCACATCGGTTAAAAATATTTTTTATACCAATTAAGAATAAAATCTTGAGACTTAATTAGCTGACTTTTCATTGATTTGGTCCATATTCTTGTATATAGGATCATAACCAACTCATACAAGAGTGGACCAATACTATCACATGATGAAGATGAGAGAATAATTCATATTGACCGGAAATCATACTACATTTCCACTTGAGAAGGATTTACATTTGGGGAAGTATTAATATGAATGGAATATTTAATATAAAGGAAATAACCCTACATCAGCCAACTTGCTTAACGATTTAATGTAACTTAAATTAACTTAATACTTTTTTGTAGAGAAAACAAACCTATCATTTAACATCTATTCAAATTTCATATCAAAAGTATCGGTATTTGGACTTTTGTAATTGAGAAAACTAAATAAATTACTACTCATATCCTAATTAATATTTCGAAGGTAAAACAAACATATCATTAATATCTATTCATATTTTAAATCAATTCAGTTTTATTCCAATTTCACACACAACCTAAAAATAATCCATCAACTCAATCACGTGGTCGAGAATAAAAACTAAAAACAATTTTATGACCTTTCCACTCCAATTTTTTACGCAATATTGTTGCTGTATTTTCTCTACTCAATTTGATTTTTTTTTTTTGGCGCAGGGTCAAAAGTCAAAAGATTATTTTATATTTTGACATATTTATCCTTGTTTAAATAATTAGCATTTTTACATTATCAGTTATTTATTATTTTAATTAATAGTATACAAATAAAATCATAAAAATATACAAATAAAAAATCAGGATTTGGGACAAAAAAATTATCCCAAATCTCAGTCCAGTTATTTATTCAAAATGAAAAATCATCCTGAATTTTAATAAAAATTTATAATCTGGATGATTTTGCGGTGCATGATCCCGTTAGTGCATAAGATTTTCTATCATTCTCACCTCATATATTTTCTATAGATTTTGAGTTGTAATTTTTTAAATTTTTTTATGAAATTTTGTTGTTTTGTGTCAATTTTTGAATATATTAATAAATCATATTAGATTTTGAAACAATTTTATATAAGAATACTATATTTTATAATTTTATTATTTTATGATTAATAATTTTAATGAATTAAAAATTATGTAACGATATTGATACTTTTATAACAAGGGTAAATATTTCAAATTATAAAATAATCTTTTGACTTTTGACTTTATGGGGGTATTGGGAAATAATGAAAATAATAGGGAGATATATGGCTATTGAAAATTCGAAATTAGCCTAAGGTTCTGACCTTATGCGGAATGAAACACAATAAATTAAGACATGTCCTAATTATTGTCACTATGGATTACCAACATGTACCATTAAGTCTAACAATTATAAATCAAAACAAACAAATAAAGCAGAAAATAAAATCCATATCAGTAATTTTGTTAACGAAGTGAAAAACTCGTGCGAGTAAAAAATCACTCCGAGTTTCTAGACTACCAACCAAAATCCACTATAACGAGAAAACTTACAGTGATGGTAAAAGACCTATGATAGTAACTACATCCACTCTAATACCTCTAAATTATAATAACCCAGAGAACTTCTCGGGCCCGCACCAAGTGACATTCTTTAGAACCTCTGAAGTCTCTGAGCGGATCAACCCTAAGAATTCACAACGTCGGAATTCTGACTACCAATCTTCTTTCCAAAGAACTTCGAAGGCTTAGGAAATTGGGTTAGGATTGTGTTTTTGTGTTGATGGTCAAACAAAGCTCCAAAGATCAAACTCACCAAAAGAAATAAGATGAGGAAACAATGAAGTTTTCAAGGTGATTTCTTAAGCAGGTTGAAAACAAAAGACGATGTGACTCTGAATAATGTGTTTTCAATAATCGTTAAGGTGGTTTTATATTTGCTTATATAGGTAAGGTAAAGGTTGGCTATTCCTTGTGCAAAAACGTGTCCAAAATAACCTAGTCTCATAATCTCGTTCGAACTCTCATCGAACACAAGACAAACTCGCATTATTCCGCAAACTCATTTGAACGCAAATTCGAACGCACCTCAAATGTAAACACACTGGAAGGTTTTGTTCGCACAGGGAGATGAGCGCACTATGCACGGAAACCTACTACCAAGTTTCATTCGAACCCAAACACGAACGTGACACGAACGCCACTTGTTCGAACGTAAACACGAATGCAACACTAACACATATATGATATCTCCATGCATAGTCTTCCAAATATCAGTTTAATTATTCCGAGATCTTCAAGACTTATTACAACTCAATTGAACTAATTTTATTACGGACATTGTCAACAAAAATGGAACTAACAGCTATTTACATAAACATTTAGGGGGGAAATGCCATTCTCCCTTTTTTTTAACTTGGATTTTCATGCAGACACATCGTAGTGATGTTATTAAATTTTGTTAGGCTTTGGTTTTGTGATTTGACATGTGGTGTCCTGAAGGGGTGTGATTTGGTGACAAAAGTCTTAAAACTTAATTGTCAGGTCTTATGTTCGAATTCAGATGGTGCATTTCTTGTAAGAGCTTGTGGTAGTCGGGGATTTTACCTCATCCGCTTAACCTTGGATCAGGTGGTTTGGCAGTGAAATTTCCAACGTTTCCAAAAAAGGATTTGACATGTGATAAGATGATAAAATTATGTTTTAATTAAAAAATAATTTTTAAGTGTTTGATTAATAATAAAAAATTACGATTATTAATTGTGATTTTTTCAAAAATTATATTTTATAATATTAAAAAAATGTTAAAAAAATATATCATAATCAATCAAAATTATATAACATTATTTATTCACATATTTTTAATTGTAACAACAAAGCCTTCGTCAAAGAGCAAACATGGTAGTTGGCAGTCACAATCATGTCGTTTTGAATTTCTCAGTCAAGGGTGATGACGTCTCTTTCTACTATCTATAATTATAATTTATTTCTCATTTGGGGAAAGAAAGAACGAAAGAAAAAAATCTTCAGCGTGGTCAAACCATGAATATATTATATATATTGAAGTAATCCTCTTCAATCTTCTCGAAGGCCGGAAAAACTACTACTATAAGAAGAGTCGAGTTAGAGATAGCGATGTTTTTGTCGTATCATATTCTATCTGAATTCGATATTTAATCTGTAATATTTATTTATAATTAAAAAAAAATTAGAAACGATATCCATATTTGAAATCATCAAAAATTTCAATATCTGATATTTACCAATACACTACTAATATATATCGAATACTCGATAATCGATATTCAAAAAAAATTAAATGTACTAAAACTCAATTATTATTTATTAAATTTTATATATCAGATAATTTTTTCAATCGAGTAGTATCGAATATCCAAAATAATCGATCATATTACCATCTATGACTAGCGATAAAATATAAGGAGTCAAATAATAATAAATAATGAATTTAAAGGAGTCAAATCATAAAATATTAAATTTGAAGGCCAAAAAATGAAAAACAATAATACTAAGCCAACAGTCTTTTTCACAGGGCCTAACTACAAAAGTGTCAGAAGAAATGAACGTACAACTAAACTATCCCTTTACTGCTGAGGAGATCTTAAGTGCTCTTAAAGGAATGCACCCTACTAAGGGTCTGGCCCCAGGCCCTGACGAACTTCCAGTTGTCTTCTTCCACAAGCATTGGAGTATAGTTGGGAAACAAGTTATCCACACATGTCTCGCAGTTCTCAATCACCATAAGGATATCTCTGGATTAAATTATACACTCCTTATTTTAATCCCAAAGCAGAATAAGCCAACATACATGATTGGTTTTAGGCCTATAAGCTTGTGTAACGTTATCTACCGTGTTATAGCAAAGACCATGGCAAATAGGTTGAAGGGCTACCTTGGGGTATTGATTTCAGAAAACCAATGTGCTTTCATTCCACATAGATTAATCACAGACAATATAATAGTTGGGTATGAGTGCCTTCAAAATGCGAGAAAGAGGACAAAAGGAAAGAAGGGAATTGTGGCTCTAAAGTTAGACATAAGTAAGGTTTATGATAGAGTGGAGTGGACATCTGTTGATAAAGTGCTGCAGAAG
Source organism: Zanthoxylum bungeanum (assembly GCA_019454045.1). Lineage (NCBI taxonomy): Eukaryota > Viridiplantae > Streptophyta > Magnoliopsida > Sapindales > Rutaceae > Zanthoxylum > Zanthoxylum bungeanum. The sequence goes on from SKCR01042811.1 coordinate 52,369, forward strand.
TTGGGTTTTTCAGAACACTGGAGGAGCTTGGTAAGCAACTGTATTTCCTCACCAACCTTTTCAGTTCTTATTAACGGCAAGTCTTCAAGAATTTTCAAACCAGAGAGGGGATTAAGAGAGGTGTGCCCTCTATCGCCTTACTTATTCATTCTCTGTGCGGAATATTTCTCCTCACTTCTGCGTAAGGCTGTGGAGAACAAACAACTGTTGGGGCTAAAGTTTGGAAAGGATATCACCCTGTCTCGTCTACTATTTGCAGACGATAGCTTGGTATTCACTCAGGCATCAATGCATGAATGTAGATTCCTAAAGAAACTCTTTGATTGCTACGCTGCTGCCTCTGGGAAAATTTTCAATTATGATAAGTCTGCTCTAATGTTCAGCCCAAAGACACCAGTAGGAATCAGAGCAAAAGTGAAAGAAATCTCCAGGCTGAGCACAACATCACCACATGAGAAGTATTTGGGTCTCCCATCGATGATCAACCGTAATAAAAAAACACTCTTGATTTGATCTTGGGATGACCTTAGAAACCCAACAATGGTATCATGAGCCTTATTGAGCATGAAATTGAATTTAGGGTTTATAATCTTGATTTGGGTATTTTTGATTTGAGCATGTTTTAATCAAATTGTTTGTTTGAGTATGCTTGTATGTTGATAACTTAGAGTTATGCATGATCAATTTTATGAAAAATTAATTGGATTAATTTTGCCCAAAATCTTAGGCTTGGCCGAATGTATATATAACCCTAGGTCATGGTGATTTTCGATTTTAAGCCATTGGATGTGTTTAAAATGCTTGGATATATTGATTTGTGATTTAATCGGATTGAAATCGAAATCGGATATAAAATCCTTCTATTGTCGTGACCATAAGAGCATGAAAATGACTTGATTTTGTTTCAATAATGTTGGACATGTGTTGAATAAAATAATGCATGATTAATTAATTAAATTGATGTTTTGGAAATGTTAATTTAAATAATTAATTAGTGCAATACACTTTAATTAATTAAATTGTGATTTTTGGAATATTAAAATTTAATTAGTTAGGCTTAATTTGGAATTGAGCTAAAGTTGTTGTATTTGGGCCTAATGGGCTTGGTTGGGCCAAGTTGGTTTAGGAAAATTGGGTTGGATCCAAATTGGGCCTAAACCATTCCATTAAGTCCAAATATAATATATGGGCCTTTTAATATTTAATTGGGCCTAATGGGCCTAAATTGATTTCTTGGCAAATATGGTGATTCCTTAAATGGGCCTTGGTATTTGGGTTTGACCCATATTGACCAAAGCCCATGCCTTAAGAAATTAATCGAAAGCTCATTGGACTTTAATTAAATGAACATTGGATGTTAATTGGGCTTTGAGACCCATTAAGATTAGATTTAGAATCTAAATCGTAAAGGCGCATTAAAAGTGTAATTATTTAATTTGGAATTAAATATAGAATTAGTATTGAATGCAAATTAAATTGGATTTAAAATTGTAGTTCGATATAATTCAAGAATACGTGTAGGCATTGCATTTTTACATGTGAAACCCGATGATGAGTCTCAGTTGGAGGCACTACCTTTTTAGTTAAGGATATTGCGGGAAACGGTCGTCGGAAGGGAATCGCTATTTCGTTAGATCCTTATTCACTTGTTTAGCGTCAAGCTCACTTGTTGGACCTCCATTTAGAGCACCTTTGGCCAAAAGAAAAACCCGCAAACCTTTTAACCTTGGCCCACAACCCTTGCCACCCACCTAAGCCTACTCACCAAACCAACACAACACCTAGCCCACCAAGAGAGGCCCACACGCCCATATCACCCTAAATTACACCCAAATTAAATCAAATATTAATTAAATTAAACATTAACTAAATAAAATATTAATTAATTGATATACCAAATTAAATAAGACATAAAATATAATTATACCAAATTAAAATATTGTAACTTCCTAACTTAAAATATTATATACTAAATTAAAGAAATATTATGCCTAATTAAAATCAATCATAACCAATTAAAAATATTGACTTCCTAATCTAACAAATTGTATTCCTAAACCAAGCCAATCAAATATTCAACCTTCCTAATTCACCGAAATTTGTCCCCCCCTCAATCCATTGATTTCCTTATCCAACACCAAATCAAATTCTCTCTTTAATGCCAAAATCCCTTCCTTGTGAGACAAGGAGAAGCCCTAGCCCTTCTCTATATAAACAACCCCTAACCAAGACATGCACTCCCTTCACAAGATACAACTCACACGCAAATCACAAGAAAAATAACAAACATTTCTCTGCATCTTCTCCCTCCATAGCCGAAAACATCACTCTCCTCAACCCCTCCATTGCCGAAAATATTACAGCCCCTACAACCATCAAAATAGCAGTTGCATCACCAAAATTTACACCAAAAAATTGCACTTTTAATCCTTAAGATAAACACAAAAAACAGTAGCTTTGAAGACCTGAAACAGTAAGCAGAAAATACAAAGGAAACAGCAGCAAAACGGAGGTTAAATAGCAAGCAAAACAGAAAAACAGTGAGTTAAGACGCTAAACCAGTGAACCGGAGAAGTTGAGGAGCCTTAACCCTTCCGATCTCCGTGAAACGCAAGTCCGAAAGTCGGCAAAAAAGGTTAGACCTGAGGGTATTTTTCACACTCGTTTTCAGTTTTATTTTTATTATTTATTGAGCACTGTTCGCATGATTATTATGTTAAAATGAATGTTGTGGTCCTTGAGTAGATAAATGTGCATGTATTACGAAATATTGTATGTTGTGGCCTTGGAATAAAATGAAAGATGTGTCAACTCTCGTGGTATATCAGATGGAAACCCGGACATAAATTTCATAGCCGATTCCGAATGGACGGTAGTATAATCTGTACTCGGGATACAACTTCACGTACCGCTTGAGAAAATGGCACATTCTTTTGTTTTATGTTGCTTTGATTTATTTATTATTCGTCATTTAAATTCCGCATGTTATTTTTTTTATATGCATGATGTGATCGAGCGCATGGGCTTAGTAAGTTGGATTAAAGGTCCCCTATTCTGAAGGTTAAAATCCTTTACCACGATGCTTCGCCGTGCCGATTAATGTATATTCGGTTGAATGTAAGATGTGTTCAATCGGGTATACGAAGTCCGATATATTGTCTTTATTTTTATATGCATGATGTGATCGAGCGCATGGGCTTAGTAAGTTGGATTAAAGGTCCCCTATTTTGAGGGGTTAAAGTCCTTTACCATGATGCTTTGCCGCGCCGATTGGTGTATATTCGATTGGATGCGAGATGAGTTCAATCGGATACGTGAGGTCCCACATTGTGGATTTGTTTGTCTATGAATGTGTTGCATGCATCAGGTCTGGTTTCGTTCGAACGCGTTCTCGAACACCACACGAACGTGAACCTTCTGTTTACCATTCGAACGCGTTATCGAACGCTACGCGAACATGCACGCATTTTCTTAGTTTCATCATGCATCAGGTTTGGTTCCGTTCGAACGTGTTCTCGAACACTATACGAACGCGAACCTTCTGTTTACCGTTCGAATGCATTCTCAAACGCTACGCGAACGCGCACGCATTTTCTTAGTGTTTCATGCATCAAGTCTGGCTCCGTTTGAACACGTTCTCGAACGCTATACGAACGCGAACCTTCTGTTTACCGTTCGAATGCGTTCTCGAACGCTACACGAACGCACACCCAATGAACTGAGTCCTTTTCATCAGATTTCGTAAATAATTGTTCCCAGTAGCTATCCCTTCGTATGATGAACCTGATTGCTTCTCTGTATTACGCAAGATTGTGTAGGTGTCGTTCATCTGTATTCCCCACATGTATGAGTACAATGTGTTTATTAACTTGTATGCTTGCCGTATGTTAACTTATCTTTATGTATGCAAATTGAGACATAGATTACATGCAAATAGGCTGTATGCAAATTCGGATATGTGTTGCATGTAAATTTAGATGAACTTGTTGATGTATGCATGCGAACTTAGGGGTAAATCATCCTTGGAAATATGTTGCTTAGGCTTGGTTAGATTATTGCACAAATCATTTTATTACAAGTGGCATAAGTAAGGGACCATTCCGAACCCAACGGTTTGAGGTCTTCCCTTGCGAGGGGTGAGTGCGGCCTTAAATCTTTGTCCCGATTCACACCGGGTGGCGACTCCATTATTCTCCGATTT
>SKCR01042812.1:0-65064 GCA_019454045.1 Zanthoxylum bungeanum
TGCAAGATTTTTGGTTTTATGTTGTGAGTTGTATTTTGATGTACATGATATGTAGAACTCATTTCGGTAGTGATTTGAAATCACTTATATTTGTATTTGACAAATTAGGACTAAAATGATCAAAATACAAACTATCGGGGTCTCACGGCAAATATGAGAAAATCTGATTTTTGGGTAAAAATTCAATTTTTAAGTATTGAGTAATTAGAATAAAATAAGTTTATTTTAATTGCTGGATAAAAAATATTAAAATCGGAAAATTTTATTTTTCCAAGTTCCTCTGCGTTTACCCATAAAAGCCCCTACAAAATGGTAATAGAGATTCTGAACACATGATATGATTATGCCTTTAAATTTCATGTTTATTCTAATCTTTACTTTATGCAAACATGTTTTATTTTATTTGATTAAATAAAGTTAATAACATCTTTTGCGGCGGAAAATCCATATTTGAAATAAGGTTATTTATTTAATATGTATTTGATGCATGTTACTTGGTCCGTCTTGTCAATACGAATTATGAATAAATTTTCTACGACTATATCCGAGAACGTGCCAAAGCCGTAAGGATATAGCTGGTAGGAATTTATATGTACCAGATATATTTGTGATATTAGGTAAATTCAAGCGAAAGCGGAATCCTGAACGTGCCAAAGCTGTCAGGCTTAAGCAAGTATCTTGAATTTATCATTGACAAGTTTAACCTTGATACGCCTCCTGTAACGTGTTCTGTACAACGAAACTCAAGACCGAGAAACGATCAAGACACCCCGGAGTCACTGGGGAGTGATGACAATGAGTTGTCTACCTATTGAATATACGTAAGCGATAACGTGCCAAAGATGTGGGCTGAAATATATTCATGGGGTCCACTTTTCACGATTGTATTTAATTTGATTATTGTTTTTTTTAATTATTTGTTTAGGGATTACAGTTTTGCATGAACTAGTGGGAGAGGTATTTTTAGATTAAAAATCCATAATCTATTTAATGCTTATGATATTATATGAAACTATTTTGTCTGCTAACTGTTTATTCGTTATCTATTTGATATATTTGTGATGGCGGCTTCTTCGAACAACCCCTTGGCTCGTATGCTTGATACGAATAAGCTCAAGGGCACTGAGAACTTTATAGACTGGGATATGGATTTGAGGATCGTCTTCGAATCTGAGTAGCTGGGATATGTTTTGGAAGGTCAATTACCCATTGCTATATCTGAAGATGCATCACCCGAAGAGATGAGACTTTCTAGAAATGGAAAGATGATGATTTAAGGGTTAAATCATACATTCTCAGTTCTCTGACTTTTGAACTTAAGAGGCAATACTTTGAGATGCATGATGCTTATAGCATAATGACACAACTCCATGAATCGTTCATGAACCAAGAACAAGTCTTGGTTCACATAGTAGCAATGGAAATGTTCCATTCTAACACGTGCTTTATTTGATTGATCTGATCGAGCAATTGAGGCTCAATGATTTCCCTCTCAATGATACTCTAGGACGGAGTGTCATTATTGGTTCACTCTCGGCGTCATATCGCCAATTTTTTATGTACTTCAAAATGAATAGGATTCACTGCACTTACCGTGAGTTTCATAAAATGCTTCTCACAACGAAAGAGGATTTGAAGACAGGAGTGCCGACTCGCCTTCCGAAACCCACTTCACTTTCCACTTCTTCCCACTCCAAGTCGAAGGGGAAGAAGACGAAGGAAAAGAATAAGAAAGGTTTCAATGTTCCTCTGCAAGCTAAGGTAGCGAAGCCTAAGAGAGCTTCTGAAGATAAATGTTATCACTGCGAGAAGGTCAGACACTGGAAGAGGAACTGTCCTGACTACCTTGCCCATATCATTAAGGAAAAAGCATCGACATCATATACTTTTTTTTTTTCCCGTTATTGATATCTCATTAGCTTATGAAGCTGTCACATCTAGTTGGATTTTAGATTCTGCTTGTCCTGTTCACATTTGCAATTCGTTGCAGGTGCTGAAGGAAAGTAGACAGTTGAAATTTGGAGAGATGTAGTTGCGATTCGGGAGTGGTGACTCTCTGGATGTGATTGCAGTGGCCTTATTCGAGATTCATTACCCAGTGTGAGACTTTTGCTGCATGACTGTTATGTTATATCGGGATGCGTAGTAAATATTATATCACTTTTTGTATTAGATACAGTGGGACATCATGTAATATTAAGAATTGTTCCTTGTATTTATGTGATACAAATAATATTCAGATCATTTGTTGTCCAAATGAGCATGGTCATTACATTTTGCCACTTCTCGAGATATTTTGAATACTAGAATAATAAACGTAAATTATCTGAAATATATAATACTGAACTTTGGCATATGAGGTTAGGTCATATAGGCGTGAAACGCCTAACCCAGTTGGTTAGGAACACCACAAGAAAAAAGGCCTTTACTGACACTAAGGTTAGTGACACTAGGCTAAAAGTGTCAGAAACGACGTGTGTAAATGGGCCTATTTCCGTGTTTTTCACTTAAATATCAATAATTACTGACACTATGGTATCAGCGATTTTAGTGTCAGTAATTACTATTACAATAGTATCAGTAAGAAATAAAAAAAAAACGCGTAGTCGTCTGGAGTCGAACCAACACCTCGCGGAAGTGACGTTTTTCGCATATATTACTGACACTAGAGTATCAGTAAATTTAGTGTCAGTAATTAATGATACCTTAGTATCAGTAAAAAAATTTAAAAAAAATTATTTCCTTAAGTCTGCTGGGACTCGAAATTGTAACCATTGATATAAATTTTTTTTATTGTAAGGCTTTACCACTGGGCCAAATCGTGACTTTTGTTCTATTGTGTTAGGTTATTTTACTTATTTTGTTAATCCCTTCCCACATATTCATAAAATTTCAATTTTGGCTCTGTCATAACCCTAATCTCCGAAATTGATTTCATCACTCTCTTCTCTGCTCTCAGCCTCTCACGATCACAAGTCATGACTATCATCACTCATCACTCATCATCGGTCTTCTCTGGTTGCTTCACAGTCTGCTCTCGGTCTCTCATCTCAGCTTCAGGTGCCTCGATTGCTTGCTCTCAGAAGTTGGATCTCAGTCTCTCATCTTAGGTGCCTTGGTAATTCTTATCTCTTGCCACCCCTCTTCCAGATATTGCTCTTTAATGTCACTTGCTCTTTAATCGATCAGTTTGTCAAGCAAGCTTCGAATCAGAAAGGTGCAGCACTCGGCTCCGTCATCGTCGAAGCCACTTTGCAGCCCTCGCTCTTTGCTTTCTCTGAGATTCTTGTTGTTCCCAATATTGCCGAGGTAACTGAAATTTGTTATTTTTAGGGTTTATACTCATAGTTTCTTTATTATGTTCCTATTTTTTTTTTTTGTTCTTGTATTGGTCGAGTTAGAGATTAAATTATGTGTCAAAAAAAGTTTACCTTCTGTTTGGTTGCTGAGAAAATGGAGGAAAAGATTTGGAAATGAAATTACGGTCATTTTGTGGCTTATGTTCTTTGTCTTGATCAGAGTTCATGTTCAATCAATGATATTTATTGTATAATTCATTTTGATTTTTTTTTTGGGTGGTGATATTTGTAGCATTAGTTATTTGAAAGATTTAAGCATTGAAGGGATAATTTTATAGTAGAAAGGGGTATGAGAGTTGGGAATGCATTATCATGAATCTGAATTTTCGCTTCTATTATTGAGGAATGCATCAAAACTTGGTTTTGAAAATTATTTTCTCAGAGCTTGGGTAGAAAATGGATGAGAATGGCCAAAATTCTGGACCATTGCGGGAGGAGCTAGTGCAAATGGCTACTAAGTTTCTGTCGAATGCAACAGTTAGAAACTCTCCAGTCATCCATAGGCGAAGCGAATGTTTCTTGAGAATATGGGCCTTAGGAAAGACGAGATAGATGAAGCCTTTCGTCGTGTTCCTGTAAGCACATTGTTTCTCTTGATTTTCAAATATTTTTCTATTCAACTCAATTACTCGAATGATCATTTTTGGATGAGTTCTATCTTTCTCTTATATTCTTTTGCATACAAATGCAGGATCCGCCTTCAAATATAACAACGGAGCAGAATATTACCACCAATTCAACGTAAGTTTTTAACATTTTCCATCCCTTAAGAGGTCTTTAATGCAGCATTCATATCCCAGATGTTGAAATTGATAATTGCTTTACTGCCATCACATTTGGAATATCATTGCATGTTGGCCCATAATCTAAAATAGATGAACAGTCAAAGGCAGTCAGAAAGGTTCGACCACAAGTGACAGCACTAGCAACATCTCCACCATCTCGGTTTTACTGGACACATGCTTTTGTTTTTGTGGGTTTTCTTGCCGTTTCTTGTGCTGGGACAACTAATTTTTTGAAGGTACTTGAAAAACTTTTGTACACCAGGTCATAAAGTTAGATGCCTTGTAGTTTTTATTGTCCAGTAGTATTATTATGGCTTTACCATTCATTTATGTATGCCTCGTTTAGAACGTTATTTTGCCAAGGTTGAAGTCTTGGATTCGGAAGGCTGTTTTAGAATAACATGTTGTCTCTGCAAAGAAATCAAAACCAAGCCTGCTCGAAGAAGTTACAGCTGCCGCCAAGTCAGCCAGCACTGCAGCTGCTGATGCAGCAAAAGCAAGCATGGAGATTTTGAACACAAAAAACAAAGGTGGTCTTATTTGGATTTGCTTTTTTCCGTAATTTAACATATCTAGAAATGGTCGGTTGTCACATTGTTTAATAACACATAACTGTTGGTCGGTTACTCGTTTTTTTACAAGTTCTATTCTGCCTATTTTTTGTTGGCTCTTTCATAACTTCATATGTACACATGTTATGAACATATGTTGTTCAAGTTTATTGTTGCATGACCAACTGCATTACAGTGTCTGTTTTACAGATTTTGCAGGAAAAAGAGAGAGAGACAGATTATTTATAGAGTAATTGATATACAGATTACACCCATATGGAAACCTATCTGGGTGTACCGTTAAGGGATATTATGCTTGTCCACTTTGTGGGATAGGAAATATTTGTTAGTTCGTCATTTATTAGATGTGATGCACATTGAAAAAAATGTGTGTGAAAACATCTATGGTACAATACTTCATCAAGCAGGCAAGACAAAGGATGGGATTAATGCTAGAAAAGATCTTGATCACCTCAAGGTTAGGGAAAAACTAGTGCCTGACACAAATAGCAATGTCCTACCTCCAGCACCATACACTTTAGTAAAAAAGAGAAGAAAATGTTTTGTGAAACCTTGCAAGGTATCAAAGTTCTAAATGGGTACTCTTCCATTCTAATAATAAGAGTGTATCAATCTTTACATTCTAATAATAAGAGCGGTAGTGTGACTTGGGTATCTGTGAAGGTACAAAGTTATAATATATATATATATATTTTTGTGATATGCAACTCCGTGATGATTGGGCAATATATGTTGCATATAATCACACAGTATAATGAAGAGGTAATTACAAGGACATGTTTTACAGAGGTGATTATTACTTCCTATTTTTTCACTTTAATTCATGACATATTGGGAAATCTTCTATTCTTGCAGAATACAAATGACAAGGACAACATAGCTATTGTTCGTTGAGTTAATGAAGTAGTATGGTATTTCTCTTTTCTGTAAATTAATACATTCTTGTTTCTACTTTTAGCTTAGAATTTTTCCCCCAGATTTTTTACTTCAGTGAAAGCAATATGTCTCGATGGGTTTAATTTGGTGGGTTAATTTGTTTTATTTGTGAGTTTTGCTAGTGGGTAAGATTGCTTTGAGACTTGAAAGTTAAAACAATCATGATGTAAAATATTCTATTAACAGTGTCTCGATGTTCTCTATGTCAGACATGAACTTGGAGATAGTTTTTTACCTGATGAAGTTTTGCCATGTTCTGATTGATACTTGTTGAAACCTTTGGGGGATATGGCACCTGTCATCTGATGTGCTTTGAGGTGCAGCATGAATGCTATGGAAGCAGTATTTGATATATTGAGATCTAACATGTTTATCTCATCTATTTTTATGGCAATTACCTGGAATGTTACATTCTAGTACATTTTGAGCTTTGAACTTTTAGTTTCCAGGAATTCCATAATGAACAACTATCTTGTCATCTTGATTTGCTTCCAGCATTTGGAAACAGTATTAGATCATGTCATCTGATAAACTTCATCTGGTTCATGAGATCCTTTTATTTCAGTTTTATGTCCGTCTATATATATTATATATGTGTTGTGTGTGTGTGTGTGTGTGTGTGTGTGTGTGTGTGTGTTATTGATTTGTTTGTTTTGGTGATTATGTAGCGGTATGAAAGATACAACTTGTTATTATGGATGCCATTTGGTTTTTTATATGCATGCTCTTAGGTTGTTGGTATGGTTATTGTCAATAAGTGCTTTATGTGACAAAAATTAGATTAGGGTTATATTTTGTATTTTTATTTGGATGTATTTAATGTTTTTATTTATGAAGATATCGATTTTTTTTGGAAGTCCATCTAATTCTTAACATTTGGTTTATAATTTCAGATTTTGTGCCAGATATCATATTGTTGGGGGATTGTTGCAGGCTTCTCAACAAGTATCATGAATTTTGGTGGGGGCATGACATTTTGATGGGACTTAAGAGTAGTTTTTGAAATATATATATGTTAATTTAAAGATTGTCTATGGAGTTTTTGTATTCATCATGTGATACTGTTGAATTGATTAATACGATTAATCTATTATATGCGAATTTTATATAAATGTAATTTTTTAGTTTTTTATTTCATTGAGTTGGTATATATATATATATATATATATATATATATATATATATATATATATATATATATATATATATATTTTATGACTAATTTAATTACAAAAAATAAGAAATATAATTGTGAAATAATACGATTTTTAAATTTTAAAAGATATTGACGGATATTGATACTATAGTAACAATAATTACTGACACTAAAAATCAAATATATGCGATATACTGATACTGCAGTAACAAAATTTACTGACACTATAGTATCACTAAATACTGATGATATAGTGTCAATAATTACTGACACTAAAAAAGTGTGAGAGATTACTGATACCATAGTGTCAATAATTTTCTGATACTACAGTATTAACGTTTACTGACACTAAGAATCACTGACACTAGAAACTAGTGTCAGTGATTTCTGGCTGCGGCAACACTGACACATTTATATAGTGTCAGTAAAACCCTTTACTGACACTAATTTAGTATCAGTAAAAGCTTTTTTTCTTGTAGTGGAATGGTTTTATTTCGGATCTCACCATTGAACCTTATCCAACCTGTGAATCTTTTATTCGGGGTAAAATGACCAAAGTCTCATTTTAGGGTATTGGACACTGAGTCACTGACTTATTGGAACTCATACATTCTGATGTATGTGGTCCTATGAGTCAGATTGCACACATTAGTTTTTCATACTTCATTACCTTTACCGATGATGTGTCACGATACAGTTTTATTTATCTGATGAAATATAAATCGAAAACCTTTGAAAAATTCAAAGAATTCTAAAACGAAGTAGAAAAACAAACTGGTCAATATATTAAATACCTTCGATTGGATCGAGACGATGAATATATGAATGGAGAGTTCACTGATTATTTAAAGGAGAATGAGATTCTCGCTCAATATACTCATCCTGGAACTCCACAATATAATAGAGTGTCAGAGAGGAGAAATCAGACATTATTGGATATGGTCCGATCTATGTTTAGTTTTACAAATTTGCCATATTACTTATGGGGTTATGCTCTTTTAACGGTCGTACATCTTTTGAATAAAATTTCTTCCAAAGCTATTCCTACGACTCCGTATGAGATATGGACCGGTAGGAAATCAAATCTTAATTATATTAAGATTTGGGATTGTCTTGCATATGTCAGGGTGACTTAGCAGAATAAGCTTTTGCCTCGAGGGCAAAAGTTTAGGTTTGTTGGATATCCTTCAAATACGAAAGGATATTTATTCTATGATACCGAGCATCGAAATGTATTCGTAGCTCACTTTCAAAAATTTCTGGAGGTATAATTTTTTACTGAAGGAGGTAATTATAGTCAAGTTGAACTTGATGAAGTACAATCTGGGAGCAACGAACCAACGGAGGAACCTAAAGTTCAAGTAGATGAAGAACCTTCATTACCCACACTTCGTATGTCCGAAAGGGTATCTAGACCTCTTGAATGCTTGTATTTGATACAATAAATGAGTCTCGATGTTCTCTTAGTTGAAGAGACTGATGGTAAAATGATGTTGGACATCGACTTCGTGAAGTGGTAAGAGACCATGAAATTAGAGTTAGACTCTATGCATCTAAATCAAGTCCGGGACTTGGTTCAGCTTCTTGAAGGAATTTTTCTATCGGTTCTAAATGGGTTTACAAGAGGAAGCGCGGGCCTGACGGAAAGGTTAAAACTTTTAAGGCTCGAATGGTAGCTAAAAGTTACATGTAGCGACCTGGTGTTGACTACGATGAACCTTTTTCGCCAGTAGCGATGTTAAAGTCTATCAGGATTTTATTGTCTATTGTCGCTTACCATAATTACGAGATTCTACAGATGGATGTCAAAACGGCTTTTCTAAATGGATTTCTTGACAAAGAAATCTATATGGAACAGTCGGAGGGTTTTGTATCTAGCGAAAACTCATGCATGATATGTAAGCTTAAGAAGTCCATTTATGGACTTAAACAGACTTCGAGAAGTTGGAATCTTTGATTAGACGAGATAACCAAATTGTCTGGTTTTCTCAAGAATTTAGAAAAATCTTGTGTGTATAAGAAGGCCAGTGGGAGTTTGGTAGTATTTTTAGTTCTCTATGTTGACGACATCCTGATCATTGGGAATGATATCGGGATGATGCAAGGCATCAAAGCTTCCTCTGTAAGAATTTCTCCATGAAGGACCGGGGTGAAGCTTTTTATGTCTTAGGCATAAAACTTTAAACAGATCGAGAAATGAAGCTTATTGGGTTATCCCAATCAACGTACATAGATAAGATCTTAGAATGGTACAATTTTGGTAACTGTAAGACAGAAAATATACCGTTCAGACATGGCCTACATCTTTCGAAGAAGATGTGCCCACAAACAGAAGATGAGAAGATTTGAATGTCTAATCAACCTTATGCTTTGTGTTTGGGCAGCATCATATATGCCATGTTATGTACTAGGCCTGATATCGGATTTCTAATCGGATCCTGATCATAGAAAGTATACATCATGATTCGTATTTACCCTTAACGGAGGTATAGTTTGTTGGAAAAGTTCCAAACAGGGTTCCACAGCTGATTCCACCACAGAGGCAGAATATATTGCAGCTTCTGAAGCCGCAAAAGAAGTTGTTTAGGTTAAGAAATTTACCACAGAATTAGGAGTTGTCCCACGTATTGAGAATCTGATTCTTTTATACTGTGATAATAATGAAGTCATTGTTCAAGCAAAGGAACCGATGGCCCATCAGAAGTCGAAGCATGTAAAATGGAAGTGTCACATCATTCGAGAGATTATGTTGTGAGGGGACATTGTCATGTGCAAGGTCCCGAGTGAAGATAATGTAGCAGACACGTTTATCAAGGCCATTCCTCCGAAGTTATTTGATAAACATGTGGAGTCGGTGGGTATGAGATACAATCGATATTTGCATTAGAACAAGTAGGATAATCTGTTAGAGTTGGTGCTCGGAGCGCCAATTTTCTTATGTATTTCCCTGTAAATACTTATGTAAACATTTTATTATGAATAAAATAATATATTTCTATTATATTATATCTCTTTATATATGGTAAAGACGTAATTGACCTTAAAATAATTAGTTATGATATAGTTGCAAAAGCTTCACAACTGACATTGAGTTGTATCATAACAGTAATATGTCTTTAATAATTTCTGATCAAGGTTTACATTACTTAGTCAGTAAGTAAACCCGTTGAGATCGGTACATGTCGTATATTGGAATCTTGGATTCCAATGGTAGATTCTCAATGAACCATGAGTCTTGGAGACTCGTATAGACATATATGTGTTTATATCGTATAAACATTGAACGACTCACCGAAAATTCTTAATGAATGCTACACCAACGTCAATAAGAATCTTCTCGAGTTGAGTAGCATAATGATTCTTTGACTTGAGATACCACTGTGGATATATGAGATATCCTCCATATTATGATGGTAGTCACGTCACCGACCTATTTGTAGGCATTGCATTTTCGCATGTGAAACCCGATGAGGAGTCTTATTTGGAGGCAACTACCTTTTAAGTCACGGAAGCCGCGGGAAACGGATATCGGAAGGGGAAATTCAGAATAAACAAACTCACTGTCTTTGTTGGTGCTGCGTTCGTTACTTCGTTCGAACGGGAAACAAATTGCGGGCGTTCGTGTCGCGTTCGAGGGAGCGTTCGAACGGTGTCGGTAATTCTGGTTTTGCTGCTAGCTTCACGCCCAGCCCATTTAGCTCCCCAAAGCCCATAAAACACATCCCAAATTAAATAAATAAATATTAAATTAAATATTAAACATTAAAATCAAAACATTTAAACCATTTACCAATTAAAATAAACAATTACCAACTTAAACTAAAATCATGCCTAAATTAAACAAATCACATACTAAATTAAAATCAATCATAACCAATTAAAGCCAATCATATATTTGACTTCCTAATCTAATAAGATACTTACCAATATAAAATATTTGTATTCCTAAACCAACACAAATTAAATATTACAACTTCCTAATTTAAAATATCTTGTCCCCCTTCAATCTTGTGTATACCTTTCTCATCTCTCCTAATTTGGAAACAAGATCTCTTCCTTGTTAGAAAAGGTGAAACCCTAGCCATCTTCTATATAAACAACCCCTCACCCAAGCTATTCATCTCCTTGACACACATAATTCACACCCAAGACTAAACAAGAGAAAAAGAAAACACTTCACACATACACAGAAAGAGAATAAAAGAGCCCCAACCGTCTCCCCCATAGCCGAATCCACCACAAGTAACCACCTTCACATCACCGAAATTACAAACACCAAAACAACCCTTAATACAACCACAAGTACAGCCCCTAACCACCACTGAAAACCACCTCCGTAAACCCCCCACACATCACCAAAATAGCCACCTATACAGCCACCCACACATCACCGAAACAACCTCCTAGATTACCTTAAAACAGCAGCCCCAATCCTTAAAAAACAGTAACATAAAAAACTGCATAGATAATCTTAAGAATAATCACATTTAATTGCACTAAGAACCCACACAAACTTGGAATTGTTTATTGAAAACGTTAAAACAGATGGTCCGTGCAGTGAGCAGCAAGACAGAGACCAAATAGGAGCAGAACGGAGTTCGAACCGTAAGCAAAACAGCGAAGCAATGAGCTAGGACATTGAACCAGTGGACCAGAAAAGTTGCGGAGCTTTACCCTTTTCGATATTCGTGGAACGCGAGTCCGAGAGACAGCTTAAAAGGTTAGACCTGAGGGTATCTTTCACACTTGTTTTCCTTTTCCGCATTATTTATTAAGTATTTCTTGTATGATTGTAATGTTGAAATGTGTATTGTGGTCTTTGAGTATATAAATATGCATGACTTATGAGATGTAATATGTTATGGGTATTGGATTAATACGAGATGTGTCAACTCTCGCGGTATATCGGATGGAAACCCGGACATAAATTTCATAGCCGATTCCGAATGGACGGTAATATGATCTGTACTCGGGCCACAACTCCACGTACCGCTTGAGTAAACGGCACCATCTCTCTTTCGTTGTGTTGCTTTTGTTTATTTAGTTTTCGTTACTTGAATTCAATATGTTGCTTATTTATGTATGATTCAATCAAGCGCATGAGCTTAGTGAGTTAGTCCAAAGGTCCTCCATTTGGGAGACAAAGAGCCGAGAAGGCCACCTTTGTGACACTACTTCGCCGCGCCGGTTGATGTGTGTTCGGTTGGATGCAAGATACGTTCAATCGAGCATACTTAGTTTGATATTATTGAGTTTATCTTTTATGCATGGATCAATCAAGCGCATGGGCTTAGTAAGTGGAATGAAAAATCCCTTATGGGGAGGGGTTCAAACCCGTTACCACGATGCTTTGCCGCGCCAGTTGATGTGTGTTCAGATTGGATGTAAGATGTGTTCAATCGGACATACTTGGTTGATAGGATTGGTTCTATTTTTTGTATGTGTAATGTGACGCGCATGGGCTTAGTACGTTGGTCTAAAGGTCCTCTTTTGAGAGATCAAGAGCCCCAAAAGGCCACCTTTACGGCAGTGCTTCGCCGCGCCCCTTTATTTTCTGTTTATGTATTGCATCCTATTTCATGCATCAGGTCCGTGTCCGTTCGAACGCGTTCACGAACGCAACTCGAACGCGCATACATTTTGCCTTATCATGCATCAGGTCTCATTTCCGTTCGAACGCGTTAACAAACGCCATACGAATGCGAGCATTCTGTTTCATTTCCGTTCGAACGCGTTTACGAACGCTACTCGAACGTGAGCATTCTGTTTCATTTCCGTTCGAACGCGTTAACAAACGCCATACGAACGCGAGCATTCTGTTTCATTTCCGTTCGAATGCGTTTACGAACGCTACTCGAACGTGAGCATTCTGCTTCATTTCCGTTCGAACGCGTTTACGAACGCTACACGAACGTGCACACACTGAACTGAGTCTGTCTTATTATATTCATGCATAATTGCCTATTGGTTGATCTTTCTTATGCAAATGTGTCAATGTATTACAATTCGTATGCTTATGTCATGATAACATTTGAGTATTATTTATTGCGGTATATCGGATGGAAACCCAGACGTAAATTCCGTAGCCGATTCCGAATGGACGGTAGTGCGGTCTGTACTTGGGCTACAATTCCACGTACCGTTTGGAAAAGTGCCCATATGCGTGCTTGTATGGTCAATATGTGTGCTTGTGTTTTCCTGAATGTGATATGTAAAGTTGTATGTTCGCTGCTATCTTGATAAATGTTAAGCATGCAATTTTAAATGTGAGATATATGTGAAAATGTGCACATAAGTTTTATTTTGCATATGAGAATTTAGAAGCATGATACTCTTGGAAATAAGTGTTACTCAAGCTTAATTAAATTATTACATGAATCCTTTCATTACAAGTGACATAAGTAAGGGACCATTCCGAACCCAACGGTTTGAGGTCTTCCCTTGCGAGGGGTGAGTGCGGCCTTAAATCTTTGTCCCGGTTCACACCGGGTGGCGACTCCATGTTATGTAATTCTTCCCAACTAGGCCGCGAGCCTAGGAACGGCGTCGCCCAGGTCCTGTGTCCCACAGTCTGGCGACTCCACTGGGGATATGAGAATTGGCCCTGAAATATTGTCTTGTAATGAGTGGATTTATGTCTTAATTGGCCATGCCTATAGTGGATAAGTGAGGGTTTAATCAAGGCCACTTTGAGGCTAGGTAATGGTTTGGTGTCTTCCTTCACTCACTACATTTCTAGAAGGAAAAGCTGTGAGGACACCTATATGGCCATCTACTCGTAGCCTTTGTGATGGACTAATTTGGAGGACTCGTTGTTTATTCCTGACAACAAGCGATAAGAGCCTAAGAGGCTTGGGTATTTAAGTGAGCCTCGCTCCACCTTCCCTCTGGGGGATCTACAACGGGAAACCCATTTGACAGTCTGTCACACACCATAGCTCATTGGCACGTACCTTAGTGTATAAAAAGGGATACGCTCACTTGGTCGCTTGAACCCTTGAGTGGGAAGACCTAGTTGTGGGCTATCCTTCGCCAGTGAGAGCCTTTGTCCATACTCTTGCAAATCCACCCATAGACTGGTTTGTATGGTTAAAGTAGCAATTATTTCCTTGAGTATGTGCTTGTGGACCATCCTCATTTGGATGCAGTTGGACTATTGTCAGAAATGCGGGCTTGCTGGGCCATTTAAACTGGGGCAAGTTCGCACCTTATGACTATTAGGCCAAAAGCTTCTGAAATGTTGATGGGCCACTTTGTAAAAAAATATTATGTCATGTTTGCATCATCTTCCTTGTATGCTTGTGTTTGGGAACATCGTCGTTTGGATCCATTTGGACCATTTGTCATGAGATATGGGCTTGTTGGGCCATTTAAACTGGGACAAGAACGTATCTTATGACGATTGGGCCAAAAGGTTTCTAAATAACAATGGGCCATTTTATGATTGTGTTCAGAATTTTATCATTTGGATTTAGTTGGGCTCTTAATTTGCCATAAGACATGAACTCGTTAGGCCATTTAAACTGGGACGGGTTCACTCTTATGACAGTTGTCCCAAAAGCTTCTAAAATGATAATAGGCCGATTTGTTTGAGAATTTTATTTGATTTAATATATGTTATATACTTCTTATGCACATCATGCATACATACATCATGTTAACCCTTGTGTTCTGAAAGCCATCATAGATTCCCGTTGGGTTAGAAAAAGGGGAAGACTCACCAAAATACCGAGAACAGACATGAGTGAATCAGATACTGAGGTATCTCGGATATATCAGTTGGAAAATGGCTTCGCCAAGATTACTGAACAGTTGCAAGCCTTGACTACTGCCATGACAAATATGGCTGTACCCCGTGCCGGGGGAGATTCTGTGAATGTAAGGCGTGAGGAGCCTCCGAATGGGTTAGGGGATGATGTCCCCGCTTTTGATGATGACATGGCAGAGTATGCAACAGGCAGAGTGATTGGGTCTCAGGCAGAATTACAGAAACTCAGGGATCAGGTTGAATCCGTTACCCGCAAGATGAGGGGTAAGAATGAAGATTTGCTAGACTATGAGACAATGAAGTTTGAGGAGCAGTTCCCAGCGCAGTTTAAGATGCCGGATTTGGCTAAGTTCAATGGGAATGGAGATCCGAGGGTGCATCTCCGTCAGTATGTGTCTGTTATGAGTTCAGTTGGCTTGTCTCAGCGCCAAGTACAAAAGATGTTTGGGATGTCACTCGAGGGGGCACCTGTGGTTTGGTATCATAGCCTTGAGAAGAAGGTTAAGGAAGATTGGAAGGAACTAGCTGATGCTTTTCTGAAGCAGTATGTTACAGACTTGGAGATTGATTTGTCACTCCGAGATTTGGAGAACACTAAGCAGAAGCCGAGGAGAGCTTCAAGGAGTATGTAGACCGCTGGAGAAGCCAGCTTCTGAAGATGCAGACTCGGCCCTCTGAGAAGGACCAGATTAAGATGATCATTAAGGGCACCAAGCCCTCGATCTATGGCAAGTTGAGGAGGATGACTTCAATGATTACGGATTTCCGACAACTAAGGGAAACTGTCATGGACATTGAAGAAGAGGAGGCCGAGAACCGGAAGTTTTATGGCCAGAATAAGAGGAATTTTGGGGGGCATTCTGAGACATGCCCACTACTGCCGAGGTTGCCGCCATCAGGAATAGGCGATTTTCCAACCTTGGCAGGCCTCTATCGAAGGTGTTTGAAAAGTTGAAGATGCAAGGACTCCTGAAACCCTTGGAACCTAAACCACTTCCAAGCCCTGTACCCCACTACCTTGACTTAAACTTATTTTGTTACTTCCACCAACAAAAGGGTCACGAAACTGACAATTGCCCCCGCCTTAGGCATGAGATCCAAGACCTCATTGACACCCACAAAATACCTGACCCAGAAAGAGAACAACCGAATGCACACAGAAATCCCCTACCCAACTACATGATCAACTCTGGCCTACCCGAAACCCTTGTCCTCCAGGCTCTCAACCACTCAGCTTCATTCATTGGGATAAGGGATGACAATGATGAAGAACCATAGGCCGAGGAAGGAGGCACTGCTGTTTCTCCAAGTTTATCTTGCTTTTTTAATAAAGACATTGATTTTGTTTGCTTGTTCGGACCTTTTTTCTCAACAATAATAAAGAAGTTCATTTCGCTTACTTGCCTGAATCTCCATTTCTCAACTTGCAACATGAGTGCATATGACAAAAGCATTCAATCTTGGTATTAAGATACTCAGAACGTAGGGAATCCTCAAAAGAAGCAAGCAGAAAAGATAAGTTAGCCATTCAGGAATTGGGAGATGGAGACAGTGGGACTGTTAGACTTGGAAAGAAACGGGTTCCTAGAACAAATCAGTGAAGACAGGTGGAAATGGTACTTTCCCCAAGAGAAGAATGGTCATCAATGGAATTGACAGAAGACCTAACCCAACGGGATAGGAAACTCATTCACGCATACATGCATACACGTAACCTATTTTGCATTCCTTTTTGTGTTTTGTGTTTGTTTTGTGTTCACAGGTTTTGAGGAGAGAAAGCGGCAAATGAAAGCCAGTCCGAAGCATCGGTATTAGCATCAGTATCAGCATGGGGGCGAGACCCATATCAGTATCAGTCTGGGGGCGAGGCCCATACCAGTATCAGTCTGGGGGCGAGGCCCATATCAGTATCAATCTGGGGGCGAGGCCCATATCAGTATCAGATCGAGGGCGAGGCCCATATCAGCTCAAGAGGAAGAAAGCCTCATATCAGTATAGTTTGAGAACAAAGCTCAAAGGGAAGAAAGCATCATGTCAGTACAGTCTGGGAATAAAATGCGGGAGGAATAAAGCCTCATATCAGCACAATTCGGGAACAAAGCCCAGAAAAAAAAGCCTCATATCAGTATAGTTTGAGGACAAAGATCAAGGGGAAGAAAGCCTCATGTCGTACAGTCCGGGAATAAAGCTCGGGAGGAATAAAGCCTCATATCAGCACAGTTCGGGAACAAAGCCCAGAGGAAGAAAGCCTCATATCAGTATAGTTTGAGGACAAAGCTCAAGGGGAAGAAAGCCTCATGTCAGTACAGTCCGGGAATAAAGCTCGGGAGGAATAAAGCCTTATATCAGCACAGTTCGGGAACAAAGCCCAGAGGAAGAAAGCCTCATATCAGTATAGTTTGAGAACAAAGCTCAAGGGGAAGAAAGCCTCATGTCAGTACAGTCGGGAATAAAGCTCGGGAGGAATAAAGCCTTATATCAGCACAGTTCGGGAACAAAGCCCATAGGAAGAAAGCCTCATATCAGTATAGTTTGAGAACAAGCTCAAGGGGAAGAAAGCCTCATGTCAGTACAGTCCGGGAATAAATCCTAAGGCAGAGGCCCGCGTCGTCAGAATTAAGGAATGAATCCTAGGGCCGAGGCCCACGTCGTCAGAATTATGGAATGAATCCAGGAATGAATCCTAGGGCCGAGGCCCACGTCGTCAGAATTATGGAATGAATCTAGGAATGAATCCTAGGGCCAAGGCCCACATCATCAGAGTCTGGAACGAATCCGGGAATGAATCTCAGTTTTGGAATGAATCCGGGAACGAATCTCAGAATATGGAAAGAATCCAGAGAAGGAATCTCAGAATTGGAAGGAATCCAGAAAATGAATCTCAGAATTTGGAAGGAATCCAGAGAATGAATCTCGGAATTGGAAGGAATCCAGAGAATGAACCTCAGAATGTGGAAGGAATCCAGAGAATGAATCTCAGAATATGGAAAGAATCCAGAGAAGGAATCTCAGAATTTGGAAGGAATCCAGAGAATGAATCTCAGAATTCGGAAGGAATCCAGAGAATGAATCTCAATACGGAAGGAATCCATAAGAATAATCTCAGAGTTCGGAACGAATCCTGAAGAATGAATAAGAAATCTGGGAATGAATCCAAGGGTCCAGGCCTCCATCAACTCAAACATGGTAAGTCAAGTGGCAGCTGGCGAGCCAGGTAAGTGAAAATGCATTGCATAAACTTTGATAGGATTGTCACTGTCACACACTGCACAAGCCCCATCAAAGTGGGGGCGACTGTAGGCATTGCATTTTCGCATGTGAAACCCGATGAGGAGTCTTATTTGGAGGCAACTACCTTTTAAGTCACGGAAGCCGCGGGAAACGGATATCGGAAGGGGAAATTCAGAATAAACAAACTCACTGTCTTCGTTGGTGCTGCGTTCGTTACTTCGTTCGAACGGGAAACAATTGCGGGCGTTCGTGTCGCGTTCGAGGGAGCGTTCGAACGGTGTCGGTAATTCTGGTTTTGCTGCTAGCTTCACGCCCAGCCCATTTAGCTCCCCAAAGCCCATAAAACACATCCCAAATTAAATAAATAAATATTAAATTAAATATTAAACATAAAATCAAAACATTTAAACCATTTACCAATTAAAATAAACAATTACCAACTTAAACTAAAATCATGCCTAAATTAAACAAATCACATACTAAATTAAAATCAATCATAACCAATTAAAGCCAATCATATATTTGACTTCCTAATCTAATAAGATACTTACCAATATAAATATTTGTATTCCTAAACCAACACAAATTAAATATTACAACTTCCTAATTTAAAATATCTTGTCCCCCTTCAATCTTGTGTATACCTTTCTCATCTCTCCTAATTTGGAAACAAGATCTCTTCCTTTTAGAAAAGGTGAAACCCTAGCCATCTTCTATATAAACAACCCCTCACCCAAGCTATTCATCTCCTTGACACACATAATTCACACCCAAGACTAAACAAGAGAAAAAGAAAACACTTCACACATACACAGAAAGAGAATAAAAGAGCCCCAACCGTCTCCCCCATAGCCGAATCCACCACAAGTAACCACCTTCACATCACCGAAATTACAAACACCAAAACAACCCTTAATACAACCACAAGTACAGCCCCTAACCACCACTGAAAACCACCTCCGTAAACCCCTTACACATCACAAAACAGCCACCTATACAGCCACCCACACATCACCGAAACAACCTCCTAGATTACCTTAAAACAGCAGCCCAAATCCTTAAAAAACAGTAACATAAAAAACTGCATAGATAATCTTAAGAATAATCACATTTAATTGCACTAAGAACCCACACAAACTTGGAATAGTTTATTGAAAACGTTAAAACAGGTGGTCCGTGCAGTGAGCAGCAAGACAGAGACCAAATAGGAGCAGAACGGAGTTCGAACCGTAAGCAAAACAGCGAAGCAGTGAGCTAGGACGTTGAACCAGTGGACCAGAAAAGTTGCGGAGCTTTACCCCTTTTCGATATTCGTGGAACGCGAGTCCGAGAGACAGCTTAAAAGGTTAGACCTGAGGGTATCTTTCACACTTGTTTTCCTTTTCCGCATTATTTATTAAGTATTTCTTGTATGATTGTAATGTTGAAATGTGTGTTGTGGTCTTTGAGTATATAAATATGCATGACTTATGAGATGTAATATGTTGTGGGTATTGGATGAATAAGAGATGTGTCAACTCTCGCGGTATATCGGATGGAAACCCGGACATAAATTTCATAGCCGATTCCGAATGGACGGTAATATGATCTGTACTCGGGCCACAACTCCACGTACCGCTTGAGTAAACGGCACCATCTCTCTTTCGTTGTGTTGCTTTTGTTTATTTAGTTTTCGTTACTTGAATTCAATATGTTGCTTATTTATGTATGATTCAATCAAGCGCATGGGCTTAGTGAGTTAGTCCAAAGGTCCTCCATTTGGGAGACAAAGAGCCGAAAAGGCCACCTTTGTGACACTACTTCGCCGCGCCGGTTGATGTGTGTTCGGTTGGATGCAAGATACGTTCAATCAAGCATACTTAGTTTGATATTATTGAGTTTATCTTTTATGCATGGATCAATCAAGCGCATGGGCTTAGTAAGTGGAATGAAAAATCCCTTATGGGGAGGGGTTCAAACCCGTTACCACGATGCTTTGCCGCGCCAGTTGATGTGTGTTCAGATTGGATGTAAGATGTGTTCAATCGGACATACTTGGTTGATAGGATTGGTTCTATTTTTTGTATATGTAATGTGACGCGCATGGGCTTAGTACGTTGGTCTAAAGGTCCTCTTTTTGAGAGATCAAGAGCCCCAAAGGCCACCTTTACGGCAGTGCTTCGCCGCGCCCCTTTATTTTCTGTTTATGTATTGCATCCTATTTCATGCATCAGGTCCGTGTCCGTTCGAACGCGTTCACGAACGCAACTCGAACGCGCATACATTTTGCCTTATCATGCATCAGTTCTCATTTCCGTTCGAACGCGTTAACAAACGCCATACGAACACGAGCATTCTGTTTCATTTCCGTTCGAACGCGTTTACGAACGCTACTCGAACGTGAGCATTCTGTTTCATTTCCGTTCGAACGCGTTAACAAACGCCATACGAACGCGAGCATTCTGTTTCATTTCCGTTCGAATGCGTTTACGAACGCTACTCGAACGTGAGCATTCTGCTTCATTTCCGTTCGAACGCGTTTACGAACGCTACACGAACGTGCACACACTGAACTGAGTCTGTCTTATTATATTCATGCAGAATTGCCTATTGGTTGATCTTTCTTATGCAAATGTGTCAATGTATTACAATTCGTATGCTTATGTCATGATAACATTTGAGTATTATTTATTGCCGTATATCGGATGGAAACCCAGACGTAAATTCCGTAGCCGATTCCGAATGGACGGTAGTGCGGTCTGTACTTGGGCTACAATTCCACGTACCGTTTGGAAAAGTGCCCATATGCGTGCTTGTATGGTCAATATGTGTGCTTGTGTTTTCCTGAATGTGATATGTAAAGTTGTATGTTCGCTGCTAACTTGATATATGTTAAGCATGCAATTTTAAATGTGAGATATATGTGAAAATGTGCACATAAGTTTTATTTTGCATATGAGAATTTAGAAGCATGATACTCTTGGAAATAAGTGTTACTCAAGCTTAATTAAATTATTACATGAATCCTTTCATTACAAGTGACATAAGTAAGGGACCATTCCGAACCCAACGGTTTGAGGTCTTCCCTTGCGAGGGGTGAGTGCGGCCTTAAATCTTTGTCCGGTTCACACCGGGTGGTGACTCCATGTTATGTAATTCTTCCCAACTAGGCCGCGAGCCTAGGAACGGCGTCGCCCAGGTCCTGTGTCCCACACTATTAAGGTCAGACCTCCGCATGTCCGTTGGGTGTGGACTGATCCTCAGGATATCATGTGTGTGTCAAGATAGAATTCATCAACTCTGTTAATAAAAACGTCGACGTGATTATATCTATATAGATTTTACGTTTATATCTATATCTCTGGAATACTCTGGATACCTGTGACGGAAGGATTATACGTATCTAATGACCTCGATTTGTATGGTTCAGTGAGTTTATCAGTGTTCGTCATAATTTACGGGTGGGTAGATTATGGACACAAAATTAGATTTCGTGACGGATATGCCCGAACCTAGAGAGTCTCACTAATGAAATATACTCGTATATCACTAGGGAAACTTTTATGAATAATATTGATTATTTATATATCGTTTAACGGTTAAACGACAAATACATGCAAATGGACCTTTTGGTCATTTCATAATTAATGTGTATTTTTATTTAATGCTTGATTTTATTGAATACACATTATACACATTAATTAAATGTCAAATTATGATAATTGACATATGTCATTAATATATGTATTTGTGATATTTAAAGTAAATATAATACATATATTTGATATATTTGTATTTAATTAATTATTTAATTATTAAATTATTAAAGTAATTAAAATATAAATATTTGTCATGATAAAATTTGGAAATGATTATTTTGTGTATAAGTTTGACTTTACAATTATATTATAGGTGTTAAAAAGGCATTTGACTTCCTTGATATTTTGTTTTGAAAATTGAAAAAATATCTTGTATTTTTTCTCACACAATTTTCGGCGATGACCTAATTATTTAAGGTTTTTTTTTCATTTTGCTTCACACTTGTTCAAGCCACCAAAAACCTAAAACAAAAGAGACTTGAGAGAAAAAGAAAAGAAACCAAGAAGAAATTCAAGAAAACTTGGATTTTTGTAAGTATTTCCAACTTTCTATTAAAATGAAACTTGTTCCTTTTGTTCTTGGCTACAACATGTGTAGTTTTTAAGTTTTTCTACTCTCTTGTGTTTGTGTTTTGATGGTTGGAAGAATGAATGAAAGATGTATGCATGTATGATTAACAAAGTATGTTTATTAAAGGTGTATAAGTATATTTTTGATCATTTGATGATCTTGTTGCCATTCTAGAGTTGTTAGGCCACTCATTGATGACCTAAATTTTTCTTGAATTGTTTCAAAGTGGTGAGACTTGTTTTGTTTTTAAGATTGGATTAAAGTATTGGATTTAGTTAATTTTGGTTAATTTGTTAATTAGATTATTTTACGAAATTAGGGTTCATAACCTCCACCAAAATTGGGGCTTTTCATATATGTGTTGTATAATGATGTCTATAAAATGTCAAATCATTTGGTGTTGATTGGAAATCATTTAAACTTGTTTTGAACAAATTTGGACCAAAATAAAAAAAGTTGCAAATTGGACACCCATTCGGCAATTGTAAGATTTTTTGGGTATTGTGTTGTGAGTTGTATTTTGATGTATATGATATGTAGAACTCATTTTGCTAGTGATTTAAAATAACGTAAATTTATATTTAACAAATTATGACTAAAATAATCAAAATGCAAACTATTGGGGTCTCACGGTAATTATGGAAAAATCTGATTTTTTGGTAAAAAATCAGTTTTTAAGTATTGAGTAATTAGAATAAATAAGTTTATTTTAATTACCCGAGAAAAATTATTGAAATCAAAAAAAATTATTTTTCCACGTTCCGCTGCATTTACCCCTAAAATCCCATGCACATAGAGCATAAAAAAACATAAAAACATATTATACATGCATAACTATATATCCTATATATCAGGATCGCGTGCACATATTTTCCATGCTCTAACAAGCCACAAAATATTTTGGTCTTTTTCATTATATATATATATATATATATATATATATATTATTTTTACAAAAATACTAAAAGACACAACATCGCTTGTTATTATCCAATTGTGCGTGGAGTTGTTTTCCTGAGTGTATATCATACTACCGTCCATGAAATTTATGTTCGGGTTCCATCCTATATACCAAGGACATACAACAAAAACAAACACATACACCCATATACAGCGAAAATAAAAACATACAGTCATGTAAAAACATAAAACACGCGTGCGCACATATACAATGGGAAAAATGAATGCAACATCTAAGAATAGTTACACCAAAGTGCACTCTCATCATGCTTGTTGGGGTCAAGGCATTCAAAAGTAGATTGGAAGTCATCTCGCTTCCTTACCCAAACTCTCTTAGGAGTTTCCACTTGATGACTTCTAGTTAGCATTGCAAGTTTCTCACTAATTTGTTGAGTCTGTTTAGCTATCGCAAAAACTTAAAATGCTAGATTTGAAAGATCAAAGCTAGTTGAAACACTCTTAGGCCTTTTTTTGTGCAATATGAAGCACTTAGGCCTAATGTGTCCTTTCTTGTCACAATGATGGCAAACATGCACAAACCTCATACGAGAATGAGGTTTATCCACCACACCTCTAGATTGAGGTTGAAACATAGGACGAGAAACAACGGAATGAATTATATGACTGCAATCAATAGATTTCTTACTGAAGTCACGTTTAGCATGGATAGGTACAGCTCTAGACGATGACGCTTTATCAAAATTAGACTCAACGATAATCCCTAATATGCGGTCTAGTTTCTGAGTCCCACTAGAAATTGTAGAAAACTGAGTTCTAGCATTTTCAAGTTTTGCTTATAAGAATTTGACTCTCTCAACTAGTTTTTTGTTCCTCTCTTGAAGGTCATCAATCATCAAAAGGCTTTACTTAAACTTACCTTGAGCTTCATTTTTTTCTAACTCCACTTCTTTCAGCCTCTTATTGACCTTAATATTTGTCTTCTTGATAGCTAGGCTCTCATTAAACAATTCAGTATCTGTTACTTGAAGACTGTCCTCATCGACAGAGTCATCGCGAGAGAATTCTAATCCAGCATCTACATCACTAACATTATCCTCTCTCTCATCTGTCATACTAGCAGTAAAGGCCATAAAGTTGCTCTTATCCTTTGGAGACTTATCAAAAATATAGCACTTTTTGAATCACTAAGTGAGGCTACCATGACTTTCTTGCCTTTAGAAGTTAGGTATGTGGGGCATTCAGTCCTAATATGCCCATACCCTTCACATTCATGGCATTGGATAGCATGAGGTTTTATACCCTTGTTCTATCTAGACTCTCTCCTACCACGTCTACTTTCTCTAGGGTTGTCCACTTTATCCTTATCAATGCTATGGCCACTCTTATTCATTTTAAGAAATTTCCTAAACTTTTTAGCTAACATGACCAAATCTAAATCCGTAAAGGTATCATCATTATCATCACTTGACGGATCATGATTAACTTCCTTTACGATCTTCATTACTATGGTTTTGGGCGTTCTATATTCGGGAAGTTCTCTCTCATGAACCTAAAGTTTTCCTACGAAGTCCACTAGTTTGAGGGGATCCAAGTCATTACTTTCCTCAATGGCTGTAATCTTTGGTAAAAACTTATCAGCCATGGATCTAAGGATTTTTCTCACTATTATATTCGTAGGAATAGTCTCAGTGTAAAATTCATAGAATGTACCATCATCTTTCATCCTAGCGACCTTAAACCTAGTGGCAAGTTTTTGGGGTCTATTATTTTTAACAGACAGTATGCCCTTATACACAGTCTGAAGGATGTCCCATGTATCATTGACTATTTCACATATAAATATTCTCCTAAACTTAGCGAAGCAAACAACACAATGAATGACATTAATTGCCTTGCTATTCCTATTGCTGACATCAAATCTGCTTATCTTCAGGGGAAGAGACCTCATCAACTAAAACCAAAGGAGGTTTCCACCCGTACTCTACTGACATCCAAACTATCTCATCTAAGGACTTAAGGAACGTTCTCATGCGAACTTTCCAATGGAAGTACTCATTCTCATCAAAGAATGTATGATAATTTAAGGGTTGACTTCATTTCATAGCTAAATGGGTCAAGGATCGAGGTCAGGCTTTTATACCAATTTAAAATTCAAATTTAGTCTAAGGTTCTGACCCTATGTGGAATTAAACACAATAAACTAAGACAAGTCCTAATTATTATATCTATGGATTACCAGCAAGCACCCTTAAGTCTATGCAATTATGAAATAAAGCAAATAAACAAAAGTAAAAACAAAATCAATAAAGGTAATTTTGTTAACGAATTGGAAAACTCGTGCGAGTAAAAAATCACTTCGGGTATCTAGGCTACAAGCCAAAATCCACTAAAATGAGAAAACTCACAGTGATGGTATAAAACCTATGATATCAACTCCACCGACTCTAATATCTCTTGGCTGTAATTACCTGAAAAACTCCTCGAGCCCGCACCAAGATGCCCTCTTCAGAATCTCTGAAGTCTCCAAGTAGATCAACCCTATAGCATGCAAATGCTGGAACTCCGACTACCAATCTTCCTCCTTGAGAACTCTGAAGGCTTATGAAATTAAGTTAAGGTTGTGTATATGTGTTGATGGTCAATAAAGAAACAATATCACCAATGCAAAGAAGACAAAGCAATCAATATAGCCTTCAAGGTGAAAATCAAGAAGGTTGAAAACTTAACAAGGTTGAGGCTCAGAATAATGTGTTTTCAACGATTGTGAAGGTGGTTTAATGTTTGTTTATATAGGTAGGGCAAAAGCTAGGGTTTCATTGTGCAAAATAGGCTTAAAATACGTCCAAAATAACCTCATTACGCACGAGCATTCGAACACTATAATAACGGATGTCGAACACGTGCTATTCCACAAACTTGTTTAAACGCTGTATCAAACACACCACGAACGCAAACTCACTGAAAGGTTTCGTTCAAACGGGAAAATGAACGTACTACACACGTGAACCTTCTGTCAAGTTTCGTTCGAACCTAAATACGAACGTGAAATGAACGCCACTCGTTCGAACCCAAACACGGACGCAACACTAATGCATATCTGATTCCATCACGCAAAATCTGCTAAATACTAGTCCAATTGCTCTGAGATCTTCAAGACTCATTACAATTCAATTGAACTTGTTTTGTTACGGACATTACCAATAAAAATGAAACTAACAATATAGAAAACTAAAATATTAAAAATAAAATAAAAATATCAATAGATGTCATATTATTAATATAAAACATTTGAAGACAAAATAGACTATTAAAGATAGTTGTTTAGAAAATACCTAATGATGCGACTTTGCATAACCCAATTGTCATCTACAAAATATGTTGTTATAATTGTAAACTCTTTATGTTGGTTACTAGAAGTCCACATATTGGTGATAATAGCAATTATACTTCTATTTAGGGATGACAGTAGGTAGGGTTTGATGCGAGTTTGTCATTATCAAACCCGCATCCGCATATGTAAATAAATTACCAAATATGCACCATACCCGCTACCGATTTTAAATTTCATTATCAAACCCGCACCCGCATATAAAAATAAATGACCAAAAATCGTAGTGGTAGCCAGTATATTTTTTGTCGGTTTTTAAAATATTACATAAAAATAAATTTCCCGTGATAAAATATTCTCTATCTATAATATGGAAACCAAATTAAACAGAATATTAAACCACCTATAATTTCTTCACATGTTAGTGGAGTTTGATTTGAAATCAATATGAAGTCGTAAATATTAAACAGGAAACAATACCAAAAGCAATTCAAAAAATTGATAAAGTTGATAAAAAAAAAATTAACTACAGATTAAACCAATACAAGACTAGAAGCAATTGAAAAAATTGATAAACTTAACTACATAATGTGAGTCATTTTATATGAGTGGATTTTCTTTGCCCTAAATAATATAAAACAAAAAATTTATATTTGCAGGTAGCGAATACCCAGTGTGGGTATCCAGAGGTTTTGCTTAATTACCAAACTTGTACTAAACTCGCAGCGGATTTTATTTTAATTTACCAAACCCGCACCAAATCCGCTTAAATATTTATCAAATTCTACACATTACGGGAAAATTTTTATGGGTTTGCAGGTTTATGAGCGAAATTGTCATCTTTACTTCAATTTGACTCCAACAGTCTCATTGTCTGGGCCTTCTCATGGTCATAAATTTTCAAAATGTCATTCTTCAATTTGTTATTGTTTGAAAAATCCTAAAAAAAATAATTAAAATAAAATCCTAAAAAATAAATTATTAAAATAAAAAAATCTTTTACCATATAAAAGTATAATTTTATATTAAATAAGAAACATAAATAGTAGTCGCACATAAAATGTATCCAATTTTTTGGATTTCGGATCTATTATTATTTCTTATTTTATTTTATTTTGAATTATTTTTATAAATTTTTTTATTTCATGAATTTTTTATTATTTACCGTGCTTGAGGATGTAAACTCTGACTAGTAGCTATTGCACAATGAAATAGAAATATTATTCGAGAATTGAGAGATAAACGAATTAGACGTAAATATTACGTGTAAGTAAATTAATTGTCTCATTTAAACTATAAAACCAACAAAATCCGAAGCATTTACAAGATCAATACCTAAAATATATACTCAACACATACAAAGTGCGGGTCTTGTGTTAGTTTATGAATAAAAAAATATTAAATAATATAATAGTCTTTAGTTAAATCAATATGAATAGAGATCATTTTGATTCAATTGGAAAATTTTATTCTTATTTGAGAAAATATAATAAATTAAGGATATTAGTATTATTATTCCGATAATAATTCTTTTAATTTAAAGCTTATTCTCACTCTTTTTTCCATCCTTTTTAATAGAATTATTCATTCTCTTCTCTTCATTCACACAAAATTATCAATCAAAACTCCAAAAAAATATTGAAAAATGAAATCGAGTGATTTTTGAGAATTTGGAAATCAGAAATCAACTAATTAATTAGTCAAAATCGTCCAAAATCTGTGTTGGTTTAAAGCGGTCAAATTCAGCCAGATCGAATAGCTCAAATAGTAATTTACGACTAAGCAATGATTAATCGTTACTTCAATAGCATAGTGGAAAATATTACAAGAAACAATCTTTTTTCCCAAATATTTTTCTTTCTTCCACGTGTATATTTTAATAGGGTCTAATTTATAAGGCTCAGTTTGATATTGTTATTAAAAAAATACGATGAATAAATGATGTTTCACAATCGGTGATATATAATTTTATTTTATATTAAAAAATAATCGTCTTGTGTTTTTTAATATTTTAATGATAAGTACAAATTAAAAATTTTAATCTTTGTAAATCTCAATTTTTTTTAAGAAAAAAAATCAAAATTAATAATCTAAAAATATAATTTTGTCGACTTAACAAATCAATCTAGCTGAATTCTAAGGGTTCAAACGGCGTCACTTCAACAAAATATTCGTTTAGGGTTTTCGTCGCTATAAATTGCAAAACAAAACCTAGTCTCATCTTCTTCTACAACAGAGAGAAGAGAATTGGGCTGCGCAGATCGTCGCATCTTATCTTTCCTCGAAAATGGTCACTTTCAAGGTACGCTTATTTCCTCTCGCCTTAAGCTGTTTCTAATTAGTTACGTTTTATTATTTTAGGAACCAAATTGGGGATTATGGATTTTTAGGTTTTTTTGTTTATGGGTATTCGTTTTTTATTTGTTGTGCAGTTTCACCAGTACCAGGTTGTTGGGAGAGCTCTCCCAACTGAAAAAGATGAGCATCCGAAGATTTACAGGATGAAGTTGTGGGCCACGAATGAGGTTCGCGCCATGTCCAAGTTTTGGTGAGTGATTCTATCATGGTCTTTGGTTTTAGTTTTATGTACGGAATGATTGAATTTAGATTTTTTTAAACATAATTTTGAGTTTCTAATATTATCTGATTTTGATCAGGTACTTTCTTAGGAAGCTGAAGAAGGTCAAGAAGAGCAATGGCCAAATGCTTGCCATAAATGAGGCATGCTTCTTATTTTTACTTATTTCATATGGTGTTCTGTTGCTTGTTAATATGTTTATCGATTAGGAATTCTCTTGTTACTGGTGAATGACCATGGTGGTTGTGATTTATCAGTTTGATTTGGTTTATATGTTGCTGTTGCAAAAAAATCTATCATTTACCTTCCCTTTTAGATAAGTTCATGGGTTTTCCTATGGCGTGAAACGAGTATTGTTGCCAAATTACTTTTGTCTATGATGGTGAATTCTGGTTTTATTTGATATTTCATCAAATGAATAGTGTTCTGTATGGTATATGATCTGATTATCTAAATCTCAGTACTGCAAAGTGAAATTTTCTGCAAATATTTATTTGATAATTGTTTTGGATACTTACTTGATCACTTATCACTCTTCACTCCCTGATTTAGTGACTTATTGATTAAACCTAGAGGATAAATGAGCAATTGTGTTAGAGATTGTTACATGTTTACGAATAACCTTCTCAACTAATAGATGTCTCAATTAGATTACACGTGTTAGAAAATGTTACATATTTACATATTTTTAAATGTGCTATGCAAGTGTAACTTTGATAAGGTAAGACTGCAAGTTTGCTTGCTTCTTATCCTTTAGTTGTTTGTGAGCATCAAATCTCTCATATTTCTGAATTCTCTAGGGCTTGATTTTTTGGTGGCTTTTTGGGTTTTGCACTGGGCATCTATCTGTATACAAGGCTTACAAACATATAACTGTAATCTCTTGCAGATTTTTGAGAAGAACCCAACCAAGATCAAGAACTATGGTATCTGGTTGCGTTATCAGAGCCGAACTGGTTATCACAACATGTACAAGGAATACCGTGATACCACTCTGAATGGGGCTGTGGAACAGATGTACACTGAGATGGCTTCCCGTCACAGGGTCAGGTTTCCTTGCATTCAAATTATCAAAACTGCCACCATCCCAGCCAAGCTATGCAAGAGAGAGAGCACAAAGCAATTCCACAATTCAAAAATCAAGTTCCCTTTGGTGTTCAGGAAGGTCAGACCACCAAGCAGGAAGCTGAGGACCACATACAAGGCTTCAAGGCCCAACTTGTTTATGTAAACTCTCTTCCTTATCATCAAAAGGGTTTTAGAGTGGATCTATCTCAACCTTTATATGTCAGTTGTTTTTGTGTTTTGCGTTTGGGTACCTGTTTTTGTTGAGCGAACCTTATCTTTTGGTATTTCAAAATTCATGTTTTGGTTTCTGTCAATGTTGCTATCGGATGCTAATTTTAGTTTTGGATTTTCAAGTAGGCTATGATATGTGACGTCACTCTATTTACAATTTATGTATACAAGTGTAGTATTATTATGAGATTAAATACTTAATTACTATGATTTATGCTGTTATAATATTAATTCAGAAATATGCATTAGCATTTAAGCAATCATGCGGTAAAAGTCCACTTGAAGAAAAAAAATCAATAAAATGAGGGATAGGGAGATGGGTATGATTTTCTATTGATTATATGTTTTAATTATTTTTTCTTAATAATTTTATCTACAAACCATAATTTACAACAATATAGTATAGGGCTGAGCACCGGTTCCGATTCTACCCGGAACTGGTTGAAACCATATTTTTTCGGGTTTGGAATTGGAATCGGTTCCGGTTTTAAAATGAAAGAACCAAATTTAAACGGCCTGGTTCTTGTTCTGTCATGGACGGATTCGGAATCGGACCGAAACTTGTTTTGGGAACCAAATTTAGAATCAATTTCGAAACCAAATTAAAATCCAATTTAAACCCAATTTCATAACTAATTTTAAAACACAAATAAAATCCAATTTCATAACCCAACTTAAAACTCAATTTAAACCTAATTAAAACTCAATTTAAACTCAGACACTTCCTACAAGAATATTATGTATTGAGTCAAAAATATTATACAATATGTAGTTTTATTTATTGTTTTATTTTTGTATGGACAATTGCCAAGAATATTATGTAATATTCAAGTGTGAGAAATAATTGTATTTTGAAAGTTTGACAATAATAAATAAATAGGGTAAATCAGAATCGGATTGGAACCAATTTTTTCCTTATAGGTTCTGGTTCCACAGAAATCGAATTGGAACCAATTAATATGGTACCATATTTAATTGGGTAGGTTTCGATTTCACTTAGTTAGGAAACTGATTTTTTCCGAGTAGGTTCCGATTCCATGCGGAACCGGAACCGGAACCGATTTTGCTCACCCTTATAAATATTTGGTTATTTTCATTGTTTTTATATCATAATTCAAAATTTTTATTACAAATATAACGTTGTTTACCAAAAAAAAAAATGTTGTAATTTCTTCTAAAACATTTATATACACTTCACTATAATTTTATCTTTCAAGCTCATGCAAAAATCTACTATTCAATAGTAGTATTACAGTTATAAATGTAATAATTTAATAATATCTTGACGTGTTAAAATATTAAAAAATTACTTAATAATTATTATTTATATATTGTTGTAAAATAAGAGAGAAATAGAAGAATACTAAAGATACATTGGACAGTTGCAAACTTTTCTTTTTGATTCTGAATGAATTAATTTATAAATTACAAGAAATGTCTCTATGAAGAGATTAGGTTAAGATTATTATCCTAAACCAATGTGAGATAAACTAATATTAAAGTGAAGGACAACATTTTTTTACAACACTCCCCCTTAGGACCTATCACTTTAAATTTACAATAATCATCCAACCAAATATTGACTCATTAAAACTTTGCCAGTAAAATCTAGTATGACAAAACCTGGTCGAAAAAAAAAATACAATGCGTTTTTATCTAACTGTAACTTGTCATGTCAATGAATACGCTCCGCCTGATGAAATGCTCCCCCTCAAAGATATCATCAATATAATTTATTAAGTCGACGCATGTCAATACTATATGCCTATATACAGGCTTCTCAAATGTTGATGTTGGTAAAGATTTAGTAAATAGGTCTGCAAAGTTATCAGTTGAACGTATTTACTTGACATCAATTTGTTTACTCTGTTGTAGCTCATGAATTAGAAGAATTTAGGTGGGATGTGTTTGGTTCTGTCTTCCTTGATGTACCCTAATCTAATTTGTGCAATACAAACAACATTATCTTCATATATCATTGTTGGAATATATGTAGCAGAGTTTAAGTTGCATGTGCTCTGAATGTGATGAATACGTGACATTAACCATATACATTCTATGCTTGCTTCATCGAGTGCAAGTATCTCTGAGTGATTGGAGGATGTAGCAACAAAAGACTTCTTTGTAGATCACCATGAAATTATCGTGTTATTATAGGTAAAAACATACACTGTCTGTGAATGTGACTTATAAGGGTCAGAGAAATATCATGCAGCAGTATAACCAACAAGACTTGGATTTTTTTTTTTTTTGTTATTTCATTTAAATAAAACAATCTCAAGTCTTTAGTCCCGTTAAGGTAACAGAAGCTATGTTTGATGCCATTCCAATACCGTTGAATTGGCACAGAGCTAAATCTTGTCAATAAATGCACTGATTTACCTAAATGTAATATTTGGTATGGTACATTGAGCTAAATATAATAAAGCACTAATTGCATTAAGATATGATACTTCTTGATCAAGTATCACTTCATTATCTTCTTTAGAATGAAATGTATCCTTTTTAGGATCAAGAGATTGGACTACCATTGGAGTACTTAATGGATGAACATTATCCATGTTGAAACATTTTAGAATCTTTTCAATATATGCAGACTGATGGATAAACACTCCGTTAGTTTTATACTCGATCTGCAAGCCGGGACAATATTTCATTTTCCCAAGTCTTTCATATTAGATTCTATTTTCAAATATTCAACAGTTTTTTAAAAGCTCTTCATGAGTTCCAATTAAGTTCATGTCATCGACATATACTGCTATAATAGCAAATCAAGATTCAGACTTTCTAATAAATACACATGGACTTATATGATCATTTATATCTATCTTTCATCAAATATTCACTTAAACGATTATACCACATGCGTTCGGATTTTTTCAATCCATATAGTGATCGTTATAACTTTATTGAACACAGTTTCGATTCTTTGATTTATATGCTTCAGGCATTTTCAATCCTTCAAGGATTTTCATATATATATATATATATATATCAATGTCAAGTGAGTCATAAAGGTATGTTGTCACTACGTCCATAAGACGCATGTCCAGTCTTTCAGAGACTGTCAAACTGATTAAAAATAAAAACGCAATGGTATCTATCACAGGAGAATACGTATTCTCATAGTCAATATCTGGTCTCTACGAGAAACCTTGTACAACTAGTCGCACTTTATTTCTAATGATTTCATTATGTTCACTATATTTTCGTAAAAACACCCATTTATAACCAACGGGTTTGACATCTTCAGGTGTCTGGACTACGGATCCAAATACTTCATGTTTGGCTAAAGAAGTCAATTTTGCTTGAATTGCTTCTTTCCATTTAGGAAAATCGTGTCTTTGTCTACATTCATCGACAGTTTGAGATTCAAAATCATTTGTAATTTCAGTAGCTACTGTATATGCAAACACATTATCGATGATTATTTCATTTCGATCTCACACTTCTCTTGTATAAGTATGATTTGTTGATTGTTCATAATTTTTGGATTTTTGAGCCTCTTTAAGGGCAAGTGTCTCCTCAGGGACTATCATTTCTTCTAGAACTAGGGATTCAGAAGATTACGTATAATTATTGCTCGAGCATTATTTTCAATTGGATCTGGATCTCTCATTTTCCTCTTTCGAGGAATGGTATCTTTAGAACTAAATGTTCTACCACGTTTCTGACGTGCAATATATGATTCATTAGTTGCTTTTACACTACATTGTTCAACATGAACAATCACTCGGGTTAGTGTAATAACAACTAGTATATGTGACTTAGTTACTTTTGATGTCTGTATAAATAAATCACGTAATTGATTTACAATTTGCTACAAATGAACTATCATTCGCACTTCATTTTCACATTGGCTGGTGCGAGAATCTAAATGAGACATTGTAAACTAATTCTAAGAAATTGTGGGCTTACTTCAGGAAGCTTCCTATCTTTTAAAGAGAGGACAATTGTCTCATTTAAATAGCAATATGTAATAGATAATCTGTTAGAAGTTCCAATTACTAACAAGATTATGACACTTTTCAGAGCCTGCAATTATGTCAACAAGACCACAATTTCGTGACTGTTGTCATGACATTAATCATGCCATTCTTTTACATTTACATATTAATTATGATATATTTTATATTCACTTCGGGGAATGATAAATATCTTATTTTTTAAAAAAATCAACTCATAATTTCAGCTGTGAAATAATGTTAGATAAAATTGAGTTATACTCAATAACAATAGACCATTTAGGTCTTTTATAGTAGTCAAAACTTCAAGCTCTCTTGTAAAAATATGGCAAAGGAAAATATTCATCCTTCAGAGATATTTATTTTCCTTAAAGGTACTTTCCAATATCTATACCTCATGAAATTAAATGGTATAATAAGACATGCAGAATACAAATTTCATATTCATGTATATAACTCCAGGTTCATATATATGATACTGTAAGCTTGGAAGTTTAGGTTCTAAATATTTAAAGTTGTAATTTAGAACTTCAAATTTTATTTTGTTCCCTAAAATTTCGAATTCTCTTTTAGAATTAATAACTCTAAACTTCATATTTAAATTTAAAAATTATCATAGAACTTCCAGTTCTAATTTATACAATTAAATTTCTCAACTTCAGTTTCATATATGAAAATGATAAATGCACAACTTTTGGTTTTAAGAGTTGCAACTAAGAACTTCAGGTCCTAATTTATTTGTAATTGTCAATAGTAATTGTATACTTATGCATCGATATGATAACCATTTCAGCCGATATATTTGAAATTCAGCATATATCTATTGAATATGAAGTATTTTCAATGTATAATTTAGTTCCACTTACTAATAAAATGATGTTAAAATTCTATATACCAGAACCTTATTCATTTACTGCAATAGAGTTTTCTATCATATCTATACTTAGTGGAAATTAATATTTACTACTGGGTATATTAAGAAACTGATTTTCGTGTTTTATACGAACATCATGTTTTATTTAAAAATTATAGTTCATAAATGCAGGTTATGACATCATGATCTAATTTAAACTTCAAGTTCGATTAGCTTTTTATTATTGCAAACTTCTAGCAGTAATAATATATATAGTATAATTCAAAAGAATTAAGATAAAAAAAATAGAAAATTAAAAAAATCATATAAATTCATATAATGCAAATAAAAAAAATTACACACATATTTGGAACTTTATGCTCTCATAAAAAATATTTATTTGATCTAGAACTTCAGGTTCCAATCATACATTATTATTTAGAACATCATGTCCTAAAAAGGAACTTATATTTCAAAACTTCAATTTTGATCGATAAGATTAATATTTAAAACTTCAAGTTTATAAATATGATATTATAAATTCAGAAATTCAAGTTCTATATACAGGTTCTAATCTAAAATTTTAATTGATGGAGTTAGAACTTAACGTAAATTTAAAACTTCGGGTTTTATAATTATTTTGTAATTTAGAACTTCAAGTTCTATAAAAAAAAATTAATTAATGAGATTATAACTTTAGGTTCTAATCTAAAAAATTAATTAATGAGGTAAAAATTTCAAGTTCTAATTTACCTCTTAATTATTATTAGTATTTTTTTCCAACAAACAAGTTACAAGCAAATAATATTAAAACTTAAACAAGAGATATTAATACATCTACGATTTATCCATTGAATTATAACTGAATAGGAATTAAAGACTGAAGTGAGGCCAAGGCACACACCTGCGGAGATTGTCAATCATGAAATTGATTCACTACATAAAAATTGAAGAGATTGACAACCGTGAAATTGATTTACAACATAAAAGCTTATTGTTTATTGCATGCCGAATGAAGATAGAGGGGCACAACAATTCACCCATAAAGATTAAGAGTAAATAATAGATCTGTAATATTTTCTGATGTGGAAGATCCAATTTAATGGCAACCACAAAGCATACTCATAAAAAAATAATAAAAATTCATAAAACATAACATAATGAATTAAAACTACATGTTCTAATTTCTGAATTAGAACTACATGTTCTAATTTTAAAATTGAGATTCAGAACTTCAGCATCTGAATTATAACTACGGGTTCTAATTTTAATATTGAGATTCAGAACTTCATGTTCTGAATTAGAACTATGAGTTCTAATTTTAAGATTGAGATTCAGAACTTCAGGTTCTAAATTATAACTACGGATTCTAATTTTAATATTGAGATTCAGAACTTCAAGTTCTAAATTCGAACTACAGGTTCTAGTTTTAATACTGAAATTTAGAACTTCTGGTTCTGATTTATTTATACTGGAGAACTTGTAAAGCTGCATATAAATCATAAGTCATATTCATGGTTTCTGATTATAGCCAATTGGCATATGATGATTCGTCTTTGATTATATCGAATCGTGCTGATAACGTGTTGTAAAATAAGAGAGAAATAGAAGAAGAGAAAGATACATTGGAAAGGTACAAGCTTTTCTTAATGATTTTGAATTAATTAATCTATAAATTACAATAGATTTTCTCTATTTATAGGAAGAGATTAGGTTAAGATTATTATCCGTAATCAATGTGGCATAAACTAAACTTGTAAATATTAAAGTGAGAGATCACACTATTTTACAACATATTTAATATAAGGGTTATGCTAACGAGTGCCCTTAGGGCACTCGTTAAGAATCCATTTAAGGAAAGTTTTAACATCATTTTTTATGGGAAATGGAAAAACTGTCAAATCATTAATGACTTTTTTACTTTTTCCTATCAAAACTTTCCTTAAATGGATTCTTAACGAGTGCCCTAAGGGCACTCGTTAGCATTTCCCTTAATATAATCATACATATCATGTTTATTAGGTAGTGATACCACTACACTCATACCTGTATCAACATGATGAATATGAAGAAATCAATAGTGTTTGTTCATTTGCATATAGGACCTTTCGATCGAGTGAGTGAAAGTTGTATCAACTACATGTTTAGTATGACTTTTAATAGAATTAAAAGAGCATTTTTTTAAATCTCAAAAACTCTTTTTAATTTTTTTGTGATGTTTGGTTGTATTTAAAGTAGAACTTTTGAGGATTAAAAAAAATTGTTTTACCTCGGATAACAAAAATTCAAAATTTACACTTTTGAGAATATAAGTTAAAAGATTTTTTTTTTTATAGTTCAAATATCCAAATTAACCTTAGTTTGTTTTACAATATTATTTCATTTTTTTATAACATAATTTTAAAAAATTTATTCAATAACATAATTTTACTATTTTATACTTGTATAAAAAATCTCTCATTTAACAATTAAACTTCTAAAAAAATTTCGGTTAAAAACTCTATTAATAAAAACAGTTTTATCTTAAGCCCAGGCCCGTATGTCAGTTGCCACCAATTGAACTACTTCACAAGATTCATGATGAAGCAAAAAGCTAATGTGATGTGAAGTTGGCAACTTGTCTCCAAATAAGAAATGGCGAACGAGAATTCAGAGAGCAATTGGCGTGTGGCAGTGTCACGCGCCTGAGTTTAAGAATGTGTGATAGGTTTGCAAACTGATAAAGAACTCTGATCGTCTCTGTGCCTTCGACCTATGGTGCTCATCAAGATCAATTTTCAGATGCCTTCTTTATTTATTGATAACTACTTAATTAGGGTAATATGAATGTAGTGATAGAGATTACATGCCTATCCCTTATCACTATTATTTATTTGATATATACCCTAGATAATCCTAAGATATAATGATAAATAAAATAACAAGGCGTCCTTATCCCAAGTCAAGCCATGCAAGACTTATCGCTGACCATTTACGTGAGCCTTATCTCCATTATCCCCTCGTGAGCCGTTGAATTCATGGGCCTAACTCAACCCAAAAGCCAACTTGAGAGTTGAGGATTGTCCAATTATATTTTGAGTTTAATTGTTTATCTCAGCCGGTGTGAGATATTTTCTTCAACACTCCCCCTCACGTGCAAACCGGTCTTTTACATGGTTCATGTCACGTGGACAGGTAGTGTGGGCCCACCCGTACATGAGTGTGACTCTGATACCATGTTGAAATTCATGGGCCTAACTTAACCCAAAAGCGGAGTTGAATATTGCCCAATGTTTATATTTTGAGTTTAATTGTTTGAGAGATATTTTCCTCAAACAGATTGTTGTTGTATAGATGGAGTTTAAGGTACAATCAGTTGCCCACTATGAAGTTTCTCTCGACATGTTTACCGTCATAACTCCTTTTCATGCTGTTTTGGGCAATAACTAATTGAGACAGTACATCACGTAGGACCCGATCTCGTTCCAGCAGGAATATTTCGATGGTTTCAATTCTAATGGTGTCGTGAACATAGGCAATTATAGCAGATGGTTCTTTTCCATAAAGTACTTCATACAGAGTTCTGTCGGTGGACGAGTAAAGGCTGGACGTTGTAGCAGTGCTGGGCCCACGGTAACCAGGTTCTCCATTCCTTTGGTTTGTAGCTGGTGAAGCAACGCAGGTACATTTCGTATGTTCGGTTAACAGCCTCTGTTTGGCTATCTATCTGCGGGTGGTAGGCTGATCTAAAGTTAAATTTGACATGATTAAACCTAAATAATTATCTCCAGAATTCGCTAGTGAATAGGATCTCAATCACAAACTATAGTTTCTGGCATCCCATACGAGGTGAATATTTAGTCGAAGAAAATTTGTGCGATGGTTTTGGCCGTATACGGATGTTTAAGGGCGATAAAGTGATTGTACTTTGATAGCCGATCGATGACTACCAAGATTGTTGATTTTCCTCATAATGGGGGAAGGCCATTAATAAAGTCCATGGAGATATCTGTCCATACATGGCGTGGAATGGGCAGGGGACTCAACAACCCAACATGTTTGGTGTGCTCGACCTTCTGTCTCTGGCAAACGTCGCATGATTAAATTGAAAGTCGGATATATAGTCGCATGCCCTTCAAGTAAAAGATGGCCTTGATCCGATGTAATATTTTGTGAAACCCCTCATGAGTAGGCTTATGAACTGCTTGGATGATGGTGTGATCCATAATGAGCTCGATTTGTTGGGCCAGGTTAACTTGAAGTTATGGCTGATTGCATGGCTTGGTCTGATTGATGTATTTGGGCCATTTTGGTGGATTTGGAAGATTCATTGGGTTCTAGAGTTTGGTCCATGTATGAGACTTTATGTGAAGGCTTTATTATGTCTAAGGAAAGATTGGAATG
Source organism: Zanthoxylum bungeanum (assembly GCA_019454045.1). Classification (NCBI taxonomy): domain Eukaryota; kingdom Viridiplantae; phylum Streptophyta; class Magnoliopsida; order Sapindales; family Rutaceae; genus Zanthoxylum; species Zanthoxylum bungeanum. The sequence goes on from SKCR01042812.1 coordinate 39,284, forward strand.
GGTCTTGGACGTGCATGGGCTGGCTTGATTGATTTTGGGCTTAATTCCCGAATGGTGCATTAGTAGTGGCGGGATTTGCGCAGTGTTAGTATTTTGGCTGTAACTTTCTCTCAAGTTGCACTGGAAAGAAGACTCATGGAGCTACAACTTTTTAGTTTACGTCAAACTCTAATTCAGAATCCTTCATGGTCCAATTGCGGATGCAAGTTATCTATACAACTTTTGTGTTATATTTTTTTTAAGGTAATGTAATGTTTAAGTGTTGGGCTGAACTTTAATTAAATTATAAAGCCCATGTACGAAAATTTAAAGGATTTTAAGTGTTATTGGGTTTATTTTGCTAAGGTTTTATTATGTTTAAGTAGAATTAGGGTTAGCCACCTATTTAAATGGGGATTATTCATCATAACAAATAAAAATCCATCTTTTAATAAAAATAACTATTATCTTGAGACTTGAGTAACCCTCAACTTATTCTCATTGATTTTGTCTTATCAAAGGCTTGCTAACCCTTTGTGGCGCCCCCTTAGCACTTTAGGTTTCTGTTGCTTGCTCTTCAGAGGTTTAGAGTTTTGATTCCATTCTGCCTTGGCTTTCTTGGGAACGATTTCAATCTTTTGTGGGTTTGCTTGGCTTTGTTCCAGACAAGTTTTCATCAGATGATTCCAGAAATTAAGGGACTCTCTGCATGTAAATATTTTCGATTCTTGAAAAATATTAGGCCATACTTGTTCAACCCCTACTTCTTCACCGACGACTATTTTGTTTTGCAGGTCTCTGAGAAATTAGCTCTCAAAAATTCCTATTTGATTGCTTCGGCCCATAGAGGCATCGGCTTGGAAAGTGCTTGCATGGTGATTTCTTCATTCCGCAGAGATAAGGCATCTGCTGTGAGAACCAGCATGCAACCAGCATGCATGAGCCATGTTGATTTCCAGCAAGCATCAATTACAATCAAACAACTTTCGGTGTCAGGCTGCCAGCAAGCTTCCAACTTGCATGCTGTCCAGGTTGTCCAAGTAGGCCAGTGAGTATGAAGTTGGCAAAAACGTGTGTCACTGTAGCACGTTTTTGCCCTATAAAAATGAGCTTGAATCTCAGTTGTAAATCATCCCAAAGTTGTGTAATATAGAGTGTTGTATAGAGAGTGTTGCAATGAGTTTTTTTTTGCTTTGTAAAGTTTAAATACTTTGTATTCTATTCTTGTAAGTAATAGAAGCTTTCGGTTTTTCCTTCACATACACTCTAGAGTGATCAGAGAATCACAACAAGTGGTATCAAGAGATATGGTTCTATTTTGGGGTCGTCAAATCGAAGAACGGAACTCGGTTAGAAAAATTCAGATTTTGACAAAGTTGTCAAAAATTAATTTCGTGGATGCCATCAGCTAGTTTACGTCGAGAAGAGTTCAGTGGTATTTTTCGGTGATCATACGGAGACTAGTAGACGTCGGGTGCGCCAGCACGCGCTAATGAGTGAAGACCAGTCGTACGCACATGCCCTAAAAATTTTAGAAATTTACAAATCAATCCCTAAATCGGATTTGGACCAACAAAGTGTCTAATCCACCATTTTCAATCGTTCCAGAGGCAATAGTGACCTTCGAATTGTGAAATTCAGCCCCGATTTTAACATATTTTCATTTTAGATTTTAAAACTTAAAATGGAAATGAAAGATTCCCCTTATGGTGCAATGATCAAGCTGACATCAACTAATTACTCCCTCTGGAGACCTCGAATGATAGATTATTTACACTGTAAAGATTTATTTGATGTTATCGAGGTGAAGGGAGTGAGACCAGAATCTGTTAAAGAGTATGACTTTAATAAACTCAATAACAGAACTCTAGGTCAGATTAGACAGTGGATCAGTCACAGTGCCTTCCACCACGTAGCACGGGATACAGATGCTTACGAAATGTGGAGGAAATTGGAAGACATGTTCCAGGCCAAAACAGCTCGGAATAAAGCCTTAATCATGAGGCGTTTGGTGAACCTGAAGCTACGGAGTGGAACTTCCGTTGCAGAACACACCAACGAGTTCCAAAGCCTGGTTAACGAGTTTTCTGCAGTAGACATGCAACTGGCAGACGAAGTTCAAGCCCTCTTGCTACTCAGTTCTCTTCTTGATAACTGGGAGACACTGGTGGTTACTCTAAGAAATTCAGCTTCTGGAGGCAAACTTACAATGCCTGTGGTAAGAGATGCTCTGTCAAATGAAGAAGCCAGAAGAAAAGACATGGGACCAGATCAAACAGAAGCCCTTGTCTGGAGCGTCGAGGAAGACAACGGGAGAAAAATCAAGGTAAATGAAGTGGCAAAAGAAAAAGTATGGGCAAATCCAAGGACGTGAGAAAGCTTACATACAAGTGCTTCTACTGTGGCATAGAAGGCAACCTGAAGAAGAATTATCGGAAATTGCAACGAGAGCATAGACAATGCAATAACCAGCCGAAAAAGAATGATGCAGAGACACTAGTAGTTACCACATGAGATATAGCTATATGCTCCGGCCAGGAAGAGGCATGCCTTCACACCGCCACTCAGGATGTCAAATAGATGGTAGATACTGCAGTATCCTACCACGTCACTCCTCACATGGATTTCTTCACAACATACAAAGTAGGAGACTTTGGAGCAGTGAAGATGAGGAATATCAGTTCTTCTCAGATAATGAGAATTGGTGAAATACAGTTGCGGATAAATGTAGGGTAACAATAACCCTGAATGAGGTAAGACATATTCCAGAATTTTGGCTCAATTTACTATCAGGGGTAGCCTTTGACAAACAGGGTTATGCTAGCCACTTTAGCAATGGCACTTGGGAAATGATAAAATGTGCCATGGTCATTGCTCGAGGATATATTTGTGGAACTCTATACAAAACTCATGTGAAGATTTGTGCAGAAAGCCTCAATGTAGCTGAACTAGAGGCTTCTCAGAATCTGTGGCACCAGAGACTCAGTCACATGAGTTAAAAAGGATTGTCTACCTTGACAAAGAAGGATCTAATCTCTGTCTCCAAAAATACTGCTCTGGATCATTGCAATCATTGTCTTTTTAGTTAGCAACATAGATTCTCTTTCAATATCTCTTTTACAAGAAAATCAGAGTTACTCAGTCTGGTGTACTATGATGTTTATGGTCCCATGGAGGTGAATTCACTAGACGGTAATAAATACTTTCTGAATTTTATTGACGATGCTTATCGAAAGATATGGGTGTATTTTCTTAAATCAAAGGATCACGTCCTAGACTATTTCAAACTATTCCATGCCATGGTCGAGCGTGAAACAGTGAAGAAATTGAAGTGTCTTCGCACAGACAATGAAGGCGAATACACTTCTAGAGAGTTCGATGCCTACTGCGGAAGCCATGGCATTCGACATGAAAGGACTGTTCCACGCACCCCACAACTCAATGGTTTTGCTGAAAGGATGAACCGCACTATTATGGATAAAGTCAGAAGCATGATCAACATAGCTAAGCTGTCAAAGCCATTATGGGAAAAAGTTGTTTGTGCCGCCTGCTACCTGATCAACAGATCACCATCTGTACCGTTGAACTTTGAGATTCCGAAGAAAGTGTGGTATGGTAAGAGTCCCTCATATTCTCACTTAGAACATTTGGTTGTTTAGCCTTTGCACATGTATCCAAGGAGCTCAGGCAGAAGCTAGATACAAGGATTACTCCATGTATCTTCATAGGCTATAGAGACGAGGATTTTGGATACAGGCTATGGGACCCGAAGGAAATGAAGGTCATCAGAAGCAGAGATGTAGTGTTTCTCGAAGACATTGAAAAACCCAAGATGTATGTTGTGAAGAAATCCATGTGAATCCAGACACAACCCCAGCACCAACACGAGTGGCCACAGATGATGATGGAGTGCAAGACATACCAGAAGCAGAACTGGATGAGAGAGGTGGTGTTGAGCAGGGGGAGCTAAAACCTGCTCCATAAGAGGCTAAAAGATCATCCACATATCAGGATGACAACAGACAGCCAGAAACCAGTGAACCTTCAGTGCGAAGATCTGAGCGAGGTCGAATTCCATCATCCAAATACTCAGGATCTGAATACATTCTGCTTGCTGATGAGGGGGAGCCAAAAACCTTCAACGAAGTTGTATTTCATAAAGACAAAGACAAATGGATGCACGTAATGCAGGATGAAATAAAATCTCTGCAAAAAAAACAACACTTATGAGATAGTCAAGCTCCCACATGGAATGAAGGCACTGAAGAACAAATATGTGTTCAAACTCAAGAAAGATGGCAGCGGAAATGTGATGAAACACAAAGCTCGGCTAGTAGTCAAAGGATTCCTACATAAAAGGGGAATTGACTTTGATGAGATTTTTTCACCAGTGGTAAAAATGACTTCAATCCGAGTTATCTTCGGATTGGTAGCCAGTTTGAACTTGGAGCTTGAACATATGGATGTCAAAATAACATTTCTTCATGGTGATCTGAATGAAGAAGTCTACATGGAGCAGCTATAAGGATTCAAGGTTTCAGGAAAAGAAAACCTTATTTGCAAGCTGAAAAAGAGCTTATACGAGCTCAAGCAAGCACCGAGGCAGTGGTACAAGAAGTTTGACTCATTCATGGTGGGTCAGAGATACAAATGAATTGCAACAAATCAATATGTATATATTCAGAGGTTTCCAGATGGAAATTTTGTTGCTCTTCTACTATATGTTGACGACATGTTGATTGTTGGACAAGAAATAGCGGAGATCAGCCAGTTGAAGAAGGAACTCTCTAAGTCTTTCGACATGAAAGACTTAGGACCAGCTCAACAGATTTTTGGAATGGAGATTATTCATGACAAACAGAACAAGAAGTTTTGGCTTTCACATGAGAATTATATTGAATGGATAATCAGGAGGTTCGATATACAGAAAGCTTAATCAGTCAGCGTTCCGCTAGCGCACCATCTCAAACTGAGCAAGAGTTCATGCCCCTCATCCAAGAAAGAGATAGAGGAGATGTCATTGATACCATATTCTTCAGTTGATGGTAGTCTTATGTATGCAATGGTATATACCAGGCCAGATATTGCACAGGCAGTAGGTGTAGTGAGCCGTTTTCTCTCTAATCCTGGAAAGCAACACTCGGAGGCAGTCAAAAGGATTCTCAGGTACCTCAAGGGTACATCGAATTTTCGTCTGTGCTATGGGGGAGTTGATCCAATGTTGGAAGGCTATACAGATTCAGATATGGCAGTAGATCGTGATGGTAGGAAATCTACATTAGGTTTCATCTATACTTTTGCAGGGGGAGATGTATCATGACAGTCAAGATTACAGAGGTGTATTGCATTATCCACAACAGAAGCTGAGTACATTGCTATAGCTGAGGCATGAAAAGAAATATGGTGGCTAAAGCATTTTCTCCAAGAGTTAGGGATCAAGCAGACAGGATACAAGATACATTGTGACAATCAGAGTGCTCTGGACTTGAGCAAAAACTCAATGTATCATTCCCGGATGAAACACATTGATATTCGCTATCATTAGATACGCGAGGTGATGGATCAACAACTGCTGAGACTAGTGAAGATCCATACAAATGAGAATCTAGCCGACATGTTAACGAAAATGGTTACTCGAGACAAGCTAGAGTTGTGCAAAGACATAGCTGGGATAGCTGTCAGATAATGATTGTTTCAGATGCAGCTGGAGGGGGATAATTGTGAGAACCAGCATGCATGAGCCATGCATGTTTTCCAGGAAGCATCAAATACAATCAAGCAACTTTCGGTGCCAGGCTGCCAGCAAGCTTCCAACTTGCATGTTGTCCAGATTGGCCAAGTTGGCCAGTGAGTATGAAGTTGGCAAAAACGTGTGGCACTGTAGCACACATTTTTGACCTATAAAAGGGAGCTTGAATCTCAATTGTAAATCATCCCAAAGTTGTGTAACAGAGAGAGTTGTATAGAGAGTGTTGCAGTGAGGTTTTTTTTTTTTACTTTGTAAATTTAAACACTTTGTATTCTATTCTTGTAAGTAATATAAGCTTTCGATTTTTCTTTCAAATACACTCTAGAGTGATAAGAGAATCACAACATCTGCGGTTGCATTGTCTTTACCCTTTTTATATTCAATCTGAAAGTCGTAGCTAAGTAGTTTTACCTGCCATTTTTATTGAGCTGTTGTGGTGATTGTTTGTCCTAGTAAGTACTGAAGGCTGTGATGATCGATGCATATGGTAAATTTACTTCCTAACAAGTAGGGTCTCCACTGTTGTACAAAATTAACGAGAGCTAACATTTCTTTTTCATATGTGGAGAGAGCCAGTTTCCGCCCTTGTAAGGCCCGGCTGTAATAGGCAATGGCTCTTCCGTATTACATCAAAACAGCTCCTAATCCCATTCCAGAAGCATCACACTCTATCATAAAAGGTTTAGAAAAATCAGGAAGTGCTAAAACTGGCCCAGTAGTCATAGCCTATTAGAGTCTCTCAAAAGCTTCATTGGATTCCGCTCCCCGCTGGAATGCATTCTTTTTACAAAAATAATAAACAGATATAAACTTTTCCAAATTTTCAAGAAATGTTTATGTATGTATATCATTTCCCTTATTTTTAACATGTGTGTGAGTGGTTGAGATATCTTCTCATAACATTTAATGAATTTTTGGTAAAAGCTTGTGAGTCCTAAGAACCCTCAGAGTGACTTGATAGTAGTCGTCCTAGGTCAAGCAGTCATAGCTTGTAATTTTTCTGAATCCAAGCAACCCCATCAACAAAAAATTAGATGACCTAAGTAATTCACCTCTCTTTGGCCAAATTGACATTTTTTCTTTGTCACAATAGTTTATTTTTCTGTAGTACCAGAAGCACCTTCCGTACATGCACTAAATATGTTTCCCAATCTTTGCTATTGCTATATACCAATATATCATCAAAAATACCAATATAAATTTGCGAATATAATCTGCAAATGCCTCATATATTAGAGATTGGAAAGTTGATGGAGCATTGGTGAGCGCAAATGGCATTATTAAAAACGCGAAGTGTCCATGGTGAATTGTGAAGGAGGTTTTATGAACATCTAATAGGCTCATGCATGTCTGGTGGTATCTGGATTTTAAGTCAAGCATGGTGAAGAAATTGACCCCGTGTAGTTTATCTAGCAATTCGTCGATAATGGGAATTGGAAATTTATCCTTGATAGTAATATTGTTAAAGGCTCTTTAATCTACACAAATTCTCCAGGATCCATCATGTTTCTTTACTATTATTATGGGTGAAAAATAAGGGCTGGTGCTCGTGCGTATTACATCTGAAGCCATTAATTATGTTATTATCCTCTCTATCTCAACTTTTTGATAATAAGGGTACTGGTAAAGGTGAACATTTACTGGTTTGGCTTCTGGTACGAGAGGGATGTGTTGGTTGTGAGTCCGTTTGGGGGGGAGGGGGTTAACCCATTCGGTACTTTGAATAGCTCGTTGAAATCTTTTAGCAGCCCGTGTAGCTTGGGATCTTCAACCTCACTGCTCGAATTCTCTACTCCCATTGTAACCAAATTGAGTCTTCGATATATGCCCGTCGTTGCTTCTTAGCCTTCCTCAGAAGGTTGGTATCACTAGTGATGTGGTTTCTGGGTCCCTTTGAGCCATGCAGCTCCACGACATCTCTTTTATATCAGAACTTTATCCATAGTTCGTTGAACTCCCATATGATTGGCCCCAATGTTAATTAAGTTCCTAAGATCCCATCACATCCTTCCAACGACAATATGAAGAACCCGAGTGTGAAATCATGTCCCTGTAATGTAAGCTTAATGTTATTACACTTGCCTTTGCTTCGGACAATTGAGCCATTTGCCACTAACACTTCAAACTCTATTCCCTTGTCAATGTCTAGTCCCATGTGTGAGACTAGGTCTTCCCTCAAGAAATTGTGTGTTCTCCTATGGTCAAAGATGACTGTTATTAAGTGATCGTTTACTCTCCCTCGAAGTCTCATAGGTCTCGGATTATGGATTCCAGTGATGGCTTAAAGGCTTATTTTGGGGGCTGACAGTGGCTTCTTCATCATTTTCCAAACTTACTGTTTCTTCAATTTGCACTTGTTGCCAGGTACGAACCCCTAATCGCAGTTGAAACATAATCCTTATCTCGGAGTTCCTTAAGCTCCTTAGGGTTAAGCCAATGACCAACGTTAAAAAGTGCATATTTATAAAAAGAAAAATTAATTATTTGATATTTGTAGTTTCATTAGTTCCCTTAATTTAGTATATTTATAAAATAATAATTAAATTTATGTTTTATATATTTTTATTGTGATTTTTATTTTTTTATGTAGGTGAAATAATATTTTGGATGCATAACTAGAAAAATGGACGTGATTTTTGGATTTTGGGGACCAAAAACTTGAAAGAGCGTTCTAACAGTGTACAAATTTGGAAATTTCAACCCTATGTAATATTCGTATTTTGAACATAACGTTTTATTCCGATATCGGATGGAGGCAATTCTAGTTCCAGATAAAAGAAGACTAAAAAATCTACAACTTTATTGTTGACACGATTTTCTAATTCTGAAGTTTTCAAGACCGAAAATGATGAAAAATCTAAAGTGTATAATAAGTAATTATTAAAGTAAAATTTTAAAATTAGACGTTGACAATCCACCTCTCGGTGGATTGTTAACATCCTCTTGTATTTTTGGTGGAGTGATTTCAATTGCAAATTGCAATGGCAGAGGTGCAAGCACCTCTATAAATAGAGGTGCTCAGCACCTCAATTTAGTCGGTCTGGGAGTTCATAGTTTTCTTGAAATTTTATGAATTTCTAACTCTTGTGTGTTTTATTTTTTGAAAAGCTTTCTTGTATTTTCTTTTTTCTTTCAGTAATAAAATTATGTGTGTTTTTATTCAAATTATAAGTAGCTAATTTCTTTTTGTTAGGGTAAATGTATAGATTAATCTCACTTATATTATAATTATTGACAAATTTTGTTACCGCACATATGGCTTATTTTATTTATTTGACATAATTAAGTACTTAACTAGACTTATTATATACAAAAATTATTACCGCATTTATGGCTGGTTTTATTTATTTTGGCATAATTAATTCATGAATTAAATTAACTAGGTAATATTGACAATTTATATATTATAAAAAGTAAGATTTTTAAATTTGAAATATTAAAAGTGGATCTCCTAGTCCTAACATTTTATTTTATTATTACAGTCTAATTTAAAATTTTCAATCACTTCAAACAAATCAAGCACTTTTATTTTTATTAGAATTATTATTTTATCCTATTAAATCTATTTCCTGTGGATCGACCTCGGACTTATCAAGTTATTTTACTTCGACACTCTTATACTTGAGCGTAAAGAACCACATTTTGAGCGTGTCAGGCGAAGTGATTTATTGTTCTGGACAAATTAGCTGAGGGCAATGGTGGGGGGGACAAATGGTGTTATTCAATGTTTTTTAAACTCTAGGGTTGGAGCCTTCTTGTAGTCATAGGTGCGTGACTCATAGAGCCTTGCTAATCTGTGTAGGAAATTCTTCATTAAGGGTAATTCTGTCTTTTGGATTGGATTGGGTGCTTGTAAGGGGTACAACCCTTTGGGGGGTTGCACCCCATCCCAAAGGGTGCCCTATTGGCACCCTTCCATGCCTATATAAGAAGGCTTGATATCCAAAACACATATACAGAAGATATCCGAATTTTATAAACAAGAGACATTGTTTTCCATTGTTTTTGAGAGAGTTTCACCATATACCTAGTTCATACACTTGTTAAAGAGTGTTCCTTGAACAAGAAGATTCCAAGTAATCCTGGGAGAACGTTGGCAAAACGAATCCGTAAAGCACCTGTGACGGAGCCATTAAGTTCTTAAGGACAGAGAACATCTCGACTTGGACAATTCTGTAATCTACATTTTCTGGTTTGTTTTAATGGTTTTCTGGTTTTAGGGTTTCATGCATCTAGATCTACTTTTGTTGTTTTGATCTGATTGATTGCAAGTTATATTACTGTTTGATGACACATATATTACAACAATCTTAAGAACTTATTGCTTTAATGTTATTAGATAGTAATTCGCATGTTAGGGTTTGAATATTTTCTGGAAAATACGAACTGTGCATGAAAAACCCGTAGGGCGTTCGAACGCCCGATGCACGCGAAGGCTAAAAATTTGAACTTTCATAAGAACGTTCGAACGCGTCTTCAAACGCAACTCGAACGCAAGCCTTCTGCCTTAGAACGTTCGAACGCGTCCTAAACGCAACTCAAACGTAAACTCTCTGGAATCGTTCCGTTCGAACGCGTTCACGAACGCTATACGAACGTGAACTCTCTGGAATCACACCGTTCGAACGCGTTATCAAACGCTACTCGAACGTGAACTCTCTGGAAACACTTCGTTCGAACGCGTTATCAAACGCAACACGAACGCACACACACTGGACAGTCTCGTTCGAACGTAGATACGAACGTGACACTAACGACTTTGTCCTGTAAGTATCATAAACTGCAAACTTTAATTAATATTAACTCGGTTAGTCATATATTGTAAACACATTAATCTTGGTAGTATAGATTCAAGTTATTATTAAATTGTTCAATTATCACAAGCATACACATAGTGATAAAGTTGAAATTGATTGGTTGTTGCATAATTGGTTGAGAATTTAAATTGTAATAATACACAAGTAATTCCATCCGATCTTGGTTGACTTATTTATCTACATTATCGTATATCACTTTGAGCAAGGTCATTCGTTGATCGTTGTGCAATTTGTCTTTCGTAGACTAATTGACCCTGTTGATTTTCCAGTTACATATGGCTAGCGGAAATATCACGGTACCGGTCTCTCACGGAGAAAAACCGGAGAAATTTGGTGGAGCAAATTTCAAACAGTGGCAGAGCAAAATGCTGTTCTACCTGACAACTCTCCAGTTGGCTAAATTCCTCAAAGATCCTCCGGGTCCTGTGGAGGGTGAATCTGAATTGGCCAAGGTAGAGCGAGAACAGACTTGGATGTCTGGAGACTTCTTATGCAAGAACTACCTTTTGGGTGGTCTTGACAATACCCTGTACAATGTGTACCAAGGCATGACTTCTGCGAAGGTCTCTGGGAATCTCTCGAGAAAAAATACAAAACCGAAGATGCCGGACAAAAGAAGTTTGTCGTGGGTAGGTTCTTGGACTACAAGATGGTAGATTCAAGGACGGTGATGTCTCAGTTGGGTGAACTGCAATTGATCATTCATGAAATACTGGATGAGGGGATGAAACTCTGTGATATGTTTCAAGTTGCCGCCATAATTGAAAAGTTGCCTCCATCATGGAAGGACTTCAGGAGCTATCTGAAACACAAAAAGAAGCAGATGAGCCTTGAAGACCTCAGTGTTCGATTGAGAATCGAGGAGGACAACAGGATGTCCGAGAAGGCCAGCTACAAGACTATGGAGTCTAAGGCCCACATCATTGAAGGTGCAAAGGGTAGCAAAAAGAGAAAGAACAGTGGAGCTGACTCTGGGAACAAGAAGTTCAAGGGAAAATGCTACAACTGTGGAAAGAGCGGTCATATGTCAAAGGACTGCAGGAACAAGAAGTCTCAGGACAAGGGCAAGAAAAAGAAATATGAGGCCCATGTTACTGAAGGCGAGCAGCTGACTGATGATATCTCAGAGATGGAACTATCAGCAGTGGTAACCGAAGCCAACATAGTTGGGAATCCGAGAGAATGGTGGGTAGACACTGGGGCTACTCGTCATATCTGTGCAGACAGTAAGATGTTTTCCATGTACCAGAAGGTCGATGGCGGCGATCATCTGACAATGGGAAACTCGTCTACCTCTCAGGTGGTTGGACAAGGCACAGTGGTTCTGAAGATGACATCCGGAAATGAGCTAACATTGAAGAATGTACTGCACGTTCCAGATATTCGGAAGAACTTGGTCTCAGGCTCTCTTCTTAGTAAGGCTGGTTTTAAGCTTGTATTTGTTTCTGACAAGTTTATAATGACTAAGAATGATATGTATGTAGGAAAAGGATACCTAACTGAGGGCCTTTTAAAGCTAAATGTAATGATTGTTAATCGTGCTATTAATAAAGCTAGTTCGTCTGCTTATATTATTGTGTCACAGAATGTATGGCATGGGAGGTTAGGACATGTTAATTATGATACCATGCGTAAATTAATTAACATGGACCTTATACCTAAAATTGCAATTGATAGCCAACATAAGTGTGAAGTATGTGTTGAAGCCAAAATGCATAGAACGTCATTTCATTCTATAGAACGCAGTTCTGAACCGCTAGAACTTGTACATACCGATGTATGTGACATGAATATTGTACAAACAAGAGGCGGTAAAAAGTACTTTGTCACTTTTATCGATGATAGCACAAGGTTCTGTTATGTGTACCTGCTGAGAAGCAAAGCAGAAGCTATTGAGAGCTTTGTACACTATAAGAGCGAAGTTGAAAATCAACTTGGCAAGAAAGTCAAAAGAATCAGGAGTGATAGAGGTGGTGAATATGTTTCACCATTCGGTGAATATTGTTCTGTGCACGGAATTATTCACGAAACCACTGCTCCCTATTCTCCTCAACAGAACGGAATTGCGGAGCGCAAAAACCGAACGTTGAAGGAAATGATGAATGCCATGTTGACAAGTTCGGGTTTACCCCAGAACTTGTGGGGGGAAGCCTTGCTTTCCGCGAACTACGTTCTGAACAAGCTTCCTCACAGAAGACTTGACAAGACACCATATGAATTGTGGAAAGGTTTCGTACCTTCCTACAAATACCTCAAAGTGTGGGGGTGTCTTGCCAAAGTAATGGTTCCTAAACCTAAGAAGGTTAGAATAGGACCCAAAACTGTTGACTGTGTATTCATTGGATATGCTCACAACAGTAGTGCGTATCGATTCTTGGTACACAAGTCAGAGATTCCTGACATCAATCCAAATATGATAATTGAGTCAAGAAATGCGATATTTTTTGAAGAGACGTTTCCTTGTAAGGAAAGACAAATAACTGGGTCTCTCAAAAGAACAGTTGATACTGTCAATGACAGTGATCAAGTTGACCACGAATCAGATCAACGTGTAAATGCTGAGACAATCGAGCCTAGACGTAGCAAAAGAGCTAGAACGTCTAAGTCGTTTGATCCCGATTTTCTAACATACTTGTTAGAAAATGAGCCTCAAAGTTATAAAGAAGCTGTGACTTCTCCGGAGGCACCTCTTTGGAAAGAGGCTATTAACAGTGAGATTGATTCAATCCTACAGAACCATACTTGGGAGTTAGTTGATCTTCCGCCAGGTTGTAAGCCGCTGGGCTACAAATGGATATTCAAAAGGAAGATGAAAACGGATGGATCAATAGATAAGTATAAGGCAAGACTTGTCATAAAAGGTTATAGACAAAAGGAAGGCCTTGATTACTTTGACACCTATTCACGGTGACTCGCATCACATCGATAAGAATGCTCATAGCCATAGCAGCTATATTTGGTCTTGAAATACATCAAATGGATGTAAAGACAGCATTCTTGAATGGTGAATTGGATGAAGAAATTTACATGGAAAAACCAGAAGGGTTTAGTGTTCCTGGACAAAAACAGAAGGTGTGGAAACTTGTAAAATCATTGTACGGATTAAAACAAGCACCGAAACAATGGCATGAGAAATTTGACAAAGAAATGTTGTCAAATGGGTTTAAAACCAATGAGTGTGATAAATGTGTGTACACCAAATCAACTCAAAAAGGATATGTCATTGTGTGTCTCTATGTAGACGATATGTTGATAATTGGTAGTAATCATGAAATGATTAAGTTTACCAAAAACGTGTTATCCAACAGATTTGATATGAAAGATATGGGGATAGCTGATGTGATCCTAGGAATAAAGATTTCTATGACATCAGACGGATATATATTATCACAGACTCATTATATTGAGAAGATACTCGATAAATATATCAAAGGGGATCTAAACGTGGCTAGAACTCCTGTAGACCTAACTCTTCATTTATCAAAGAATACTGGTTCAAGCATATCGCAACTAGAGTATTCGAGAATCATCGGAAGTCTGATGTATCTCACGAATTGCACACGACCCGATATCGCTCAAGCTGTGAATCGGCTTAGCAGATATACGAGTAATCCAGGACACAACCACTGGAAAGCCATAGTAAGAGTTTTGAGGTATCTGAGAGAAACTTCAAAATATGGGCTACATTACGAGAGATATCCTGTTGTACTAGAGGGTTACAGCGATGCTAACTGGATATCTGATACGGTGGATTCCAAATCCACGAGTGGATTTGTTTTCACACTTGGTAATGCGGCCGTGTCATGGAAATCCTCGAGGCAAACATGTATTGCCCGGTCTACTATGGAATCAGAGTTCATAGCGTTAGACAAAACAGCGGAAGAAGCAGAATGGCTTAGAAACTTCCTGGAGGATGTTCCTAGTTGGCCCAAACCGGTGCCAGCGATAAGCATACATTGTGACAGCCAATCGGCTATTGGGAGAGCCCAAAATACAATGTATAATGGTAAGTCTCGACACATACGTCGGAGACATAATACCATACGTCAACTGCTCTCAAGTGGCATAATAACGATCGATTATGTCAGGTCGAAGGAAAACCTAGCGGATCCACTAACTAAAGGTTTACCTCGAGAGCAAGTTGAGAAGTCATCAAGGGGAATGGGCTTGAAGCCTATAATCTAAGAATTGTCACTGTGGAAACCCAACCTAGTTGACTGGAGATCCCAAGATCTAGGTTCAAAAGGGACAACAGAAACTTTGTGCAATTCAAAACAAGCACTGAAGAGTTTCGTACTCTTTCCCATTCCGATTATGACGCTGAGTGCTGTCTGTCATTGGTTAGGATAAGCTAAGGCTTTTAATGATCACTATATTAGGAGATGAGTCCTAATGGGGGTAAAGACAGATTATCTCTTCATAGCAGATCACCTATTTCAAGTAAGAAGTGAGGCCGCTTCCATGGGAACCTTTAAAGGCGGGTTACCCTAAAGTGCTTGATGAATCCAGGACCGCTGTTCAGGGCCAAAATGAACACAACCGTAGAACGGGAAAATGGTCGAATTAAAGCTGTGTGTTGGCAATTGTCTTGGTTTACACCAACGGCAGAACAGTTCAAGACTATGGGTCACTAGTTTGCCAAGTAAATCCGATTGTCACTCACTAGGAAAGGTTCAAGGCGAAAGCTACCTATTTCGATGCAGCTTTAGTTCATGGTAACTCTCTCAAATGTCTCCGTGGATATTTGAAGAATTGTGGGGGATTGTAGGAAATTCTTCATTAAGGGTAATTCTGTCTTTTGGATTGGATTGGGTGCTTGTAAGGGGTACAACCCTTTGGGGGGTTGCACCCCATCCCAAAGGGTGCCCTATTGGCACCCTTCCATGCCTATATAAGAAGGCTTGATATCCAAAACACATATACAGAAAGATATCCGAATTTTATAAACAAGAGACATTGTTTTCCATTGTTTTTGAGAGAGTTTCACCATACACCTAGTTCATACACTTGTTAAGGAGTGCTCCTTGAACAAGAAGATTCCAAGTAATCCTGGGAGAACGTTGGCAAAACGAATCCGTAAAGCACCTGTGACGGAGCCAATAAGTTCTTAAGGACAGAGAACATCTCGACTTGGACAATTCTGTAATCTACATTTTCTGGTTTGTTTTAATGGTTTTCTGGTTTTAGGGTTCATGCATCTAGATCTACTTTTGTTGTTTTGATCTGATTGATTGCAAGTTATATTACTGTTTGATGACACATATATTACAACAATCTGATTGTCTCAGAGAGGGTCGCTGGGTTCACAGTCCGCACATCCACCCTCAATGAGTCATGAAGGTCACTAATGATTCACCCAACTTGCTGCTCCATGTTTATCTTGCCCACTATATCCACCAGCCTTGTGAATTCCGTAAGATACTCCCGGACCGTACCAACTTGTCTAAATTTAGTTAAATCATCGAAGAAATTATGGAACCTCATAGGCTCATACTGAAAGTGCAGCTCCCTTTTAAATTTCTCCCATGTCATCAGACTATCTTCATTTTTGCAGACCTGGAGCCATATAATCGCATCACCATCAAGGTGATAATCGACATATGGTGCCTTCTCCCTTTCGTCTGTTTGATGGAAGTCAAAGAACTGTTCCACCTTACAAATCCTGCTGACAAAACAAACACGTGCGGAAAATGCTGCTTGGTCTTCGGTGGGATTATTGAGTCACCTACAAAGGTATCGTTTCTAATTTGCAAGAGAAGAAATATTAGACATTGAGCTGGCGTGAAAACAGTGAAAGGCGTTTGTTAAACGAATTTGGTGGGTTTCTTATTTTATGCCTTTTGGGCCCATACCCAGAACGAGACCAATGCTTCAAAATTGGACTCGAGTACTTAAGAGTTACACGAGTTCCAGCAAGAATTACATCCAACAAAAGACCCTATTGCTGAATATCCTAATCCCTACTTGATTAAAAGCGTCACAAATAATAAATGGCGTTCAGCAACTTTCAAATTACCCTATTGCTTTAACATATAGCTCAGAAAAATCTTTCCTAATGAGAGAAAAAACTGTAATAAATTAGTTCCAAAATTGAAAACAAACTTCCACTAAGATTACGGAACAACTGCTCGCAGGGAATGGTAACATGAAACGAGACAATGGGGCAAACAACACAGTTTACAGCCTTCTTCCTCTTCTACCACCCTTTCTGCTGCGAGTGCTATCGGTGGTGGAATTGGAGTTACATCCTCTGAAATGTCATAAAAACCAAAAATTTACAAACCTTCTAAATTTTACTGGGGAAGAGTGTACTAGACTAAAAATTCAAGAGCAAAGCCGAATTACAAAACAGCCATTAATTTGTTAGTTGTTACTCTAATCCACTTTCATCCGCAGCTCATGCAATCTCCATGGCAGTAAAAGATGAAATGACAAGCACACAGCTCATTCACGAGACAGCATTTGAAGAGATGATTATGGTAGACAACTATCTGGCAAATATGACACATCATTACAAAGCAAGAGCCTTACCTATGCGACCATTTTCATCCCAGAACGAGCAAGGGCACGAAGAGCAGACTGGGCACCAGGACCAGGTGTTTTGGTCTTGTTCCCACCAGTAGCGCGGAGCTTAATATGAAGAGCCATGACTCCAAGCTCCTGATTAGTATGAATGGAAAGTTAGTCATTTAAGTTTGGAATAAAAAGATAAAAGATTGTTATAAAGAACATCAATTGAGATGGCGGACGTAAGAACAACAGCAAGGAAACATGAAAGGACCATACAATCAAGAAAAGAAACAATAGCAAAATTTGCACAATAAAAAAATGGGAGAAGAAACAAAGAGATAGAAACCTTGCATCTAGTTGATACATCTTGTGCTGCAAGCATGGCAGCATAAGGAGAGGGGACTCGTCTCGGTCAGCTTTCACCTTCATACCACCTATGTAAAAACAGAACAAAATCTCGTCAAAGTAAGCAAAATTAGTAACAATGAGCTAACCTCATTTGCAGGCTCAAAAATCAAAAGCTCAATGTCAGTCATGATAACACATACACAATTAGAGAATTGGTAGAGCATCTAGTGAAAGAAGATGACAATTTGCTACCAAGAACCAGCAAACCAAGAAGGGAACAGAGTGGAATTGCACATCATGCTTATGTTTGAAGTTCTAGGAACATAAATTAACGGGTTCAATAGCATTCAATGAATATAAGGTGTGCATTTAGATAGAACACAAAAATGTACATACCCAGGATGAACGTGGGAAAAGTAATCAGACAATACAAAGGTCAAAAAGTATCACAGCAGTGAAAGCTCTGATGGGCAAAAATAAAAAATGAACCAAAAATAACTTACCAGTGACGCGGACAAGGGTTTCTCTGCCTGAAAGATCAGTCACATGCTGCAGTTCAAACATACCAATAAAATCAATAATAAACATCATCAAAGCTTATTGGGAAGAGCAACAAAAAACTTTTTCATACTTACGATGAATGTGTCATTAAATGACGCAAAGATGTGGGCAACTCCAAAAACAAGCTCTCCATCTCTCACAGCAGTCCGAGAGTCACATTCTCTTCCTTTGGCTCCCTATTCTTTCTCCTCGACTAAAGAAAGAAACCATGTGAATACCAATCATGTTAAAGCCCGGAACGTTTAGTTTAACAATTACAATATACATAAACCAGAAACTGCTTTACCAGCTTTAAAAGACTGAATTGCATGCTTAAAGCTCCATTTTCTTAAATGTTTCCCAAAAAACACATATAAAGCCTAGAGATGGCAATCAGTCGAGACGGGCCAGAATTTGGCAATCCTGATGCCATCGAGATTATTGATTCAGGAACAAAAATCATCAGGAATCTGGTTTTGAATTGAGGCGAAAAATAGTCCAGAATCCTGGGCGGAACAGAATCCCGATGGGGTTTCCAATTTTTAGGTAAGAATTTGGGATTCAGGACCAAAAAAAATTGTCATGAATCCCGTGCTGAAGGATCATAGATTTGAGATTTTCTTTGATCACTAACAAAAACAGGTTACTAATAATAATAATAATATTTTCTTTAGAGGAAAAAAAAAAGAAGAAGAAAGAAACTCTCCTTTTTCTGCATTCTCAAACAATCAAATCACCTCACAAAAAGATTCAATTATATTATAGTAAGAACCAATAAGGGAAAATAAATTAAATTTTCTAAAACCCATAGACCATCAAAGTAATTAATATACATATCAATTGTAACTGTGATAATTACAAACAGAGATCGAACAAACTAATAAATTAATGAAATAGATTGAGATTGATGCTTACCATGGCTACGAAAAGACGAGATTAATTGAGAAGGCTAGGGTTTGTTCTGATTATGTCAGTAGGAAAATGCGAAAACCCTAAAGAAGAGACTGGAGCTCGTACTGGCTACTAGCGTTTATATAATCAGTTGGATTAGGGTTTCACGATCCCATAAGAGCAAGTGTTTTGAATTTTTAAATTTGTCCCAGAATTTTATCTATATGACTAAAAAGACCATTTCCTTCTCTCTCCCCCCTTTTTTTCATATTGTTTTATTTGTTACGAATAATTTTTTGATATAACGAAGATATAGTTCACGTGCTATCATTTATTTCTATGTTCCTTCTTTTAAAATTATACAATAAATCTATGGTAAATTAAGTGGGAGATCTGTATTACTTGAGTTCTACTCCTTTAACATCTTAGCAACACAAATCTATTCCCTTATAATCCGCAAGTGTTATTGGCGTGTGGGGTTATATACGGTGCCCTACATACTAATCTATTATTATGTGTGATGCAATTTTATTATTATATTATAGAATTTTTCCATGTCAATATAAAATGGTCTTTTACTTTTAATTATTACACATAAATGATCTATTGTTGAGTTTAGGATTTTATTGGCTAAATTCCAATTAAAACCAACCTCTAGTAAACAAAAAAATGGGGTGCTCTCTGTCTCTCTATGTATATATTTATGATTTATATGATTCTTGTCATGTCACACTATATGGATCCTTCAATATTATTAAATTTTTTATCTAAAATCTCAATATATTTTCCGCGATCTTGCTTGACACATATTTGAAAGTAAATAGTAAAGAGATTTAATAGATGATTTAACTAGTTGGATTAGAGTTTCACGATCCCATAAAAGCAAGTGTTTTGAATTTGTAAATTTGACCCATAATTTTATCTAAATGACTTAAATGACCCTTATCTTCTCTTTCTCCTTTTTTTTCATATTGTTTTATTTGTTTCTGGGTAAATTGAAAATTACAATAATTCTGATCATATACACCTATGGGGGAATATGTAATATGCTAAAATTAAAAATTTTACTCTATATAAAACACGTTTCAGTTAGAATTTCTACGATTAGATATCAAACACCCTTAAGTCTAACAAGTAAATTGAAATAAATCATCAAACACAAATAATAAATTAGAGAGAGTAAACAAAAGATAAGCAGATTTTTTTACGATGTGGAAACTCTTTTCAGAGAAAAAACCACTCCGGGTATAGACTACCACCCAAATCCACTTACAAATATAGTGAAAAGATCTAAAGTAACAACTGTACTGACTCTATTCCCATAATTTCTTCAGAACATCTGAAATCTTAGTGAATTGAATCTGCAAACTCACATGTCAGTAATCTTCACCTTCAAACTCAGAAGACTTAGGGTATTGGTGAGGTTTTGTGTTTGGAATGTAGATGGTGATGAAATAAAAAGGTCACTTACAAAGAAGAAGACATGAGAGATTGAGTCTTCAAAGATGAGTGATTTTCAAAGGGTTTGGAAAACTGAAAGCAAAAACTCTCAGGGTAATGTTTTTCTAACCCTTGTAAAGAGCGTATATATTTTCTTTTATAGGTAGGGTTTTCCTTGAGGCAAAAAGACTTCAAAAATGCATCTAAAATACAATAATTGCGCACGGGAGTTCGAACGCTTGAAGAACGTACAACGAATACGAAATGTTTCGTAAAATCGTTCGAACGCCACTTCGAATGTGACTCAAATGCGAAACCTCTAGACAGTTTTTGTTCGAACGTGATGAATTACGTAACTCGAATGATTGGTCTCTAGACACTTTAGTTCAAACGTAATTTCAAACGCATTTTGAACGTGAGTCTTCTGGAAGCTTTTGTTCGAACATACTGACGAACGTGACACTAACGAACCTCGTTCGAACCGCATGAAGAATGCATCATGAACGCACCTCTGATAAATTCATATGCCGATGTCAAAATATACCCAAACACTTCAAGACGCATTACAACTCAATATAACACGGATTGTTACAGAATTTGCCAACACAATATACCCAACAAACTCCCCATTTGACATTCCGTGACAAAATGACCTAATACAAGAACTAGGAAAATTTAAAAAAAAAAAAAAAAATTAGTGTCCACCATCATGACACAAACTTATTACAATATGACTCAATTTAGTCCTAAGTCTTGAAGAGCTGAAGACATAAGCAAATGAATTTCTGCCCACCTGAATCACACGTAAATAGAAAAACCAGTGAAAAACAAGGGAAAATTCATATAATAAAAAAATGATAAGATGAAAATACATATAGAAGCATTAACCAATTGCATTTAGCATAGAATAAATCTGTCAAATAAATTCGACAAAGTTAAGATTCATCAAATTATATCAAACGATCTCCCCCTATGTCAAATGATCTCCCATTATGTCAGATATATCATAATACTTCTATATCCCCTAATATTCCCCCATTTGGCACGAATGGAAAATGAGCACATAACCAATCAAAATGGGAAATGAAGCTACTATATAGACTTGGACCCATCAGAAAAACTCTCGTCATCATCCTTACGTTGAACATTTTCATATAACCAGTCAAACCAAGTCTCTAAATAATGTACAATAGTGCGGATCTCGGATACACTGTTTGTGATAAGTTGTAACTGAGACAAGATGGAAGTCTGGGTCCCCAACATCCGCTGATAGAAATCCGGTGGTGCACCTACAGAAGAAGAGGACCCAGCTACTGTAGAAGCCCGAGCATCACGATGAATGAAATCTGGATCTTCAGGTTGAGATGAACCAGCATCACCAGCCTGCGATGCAACATGAGTTGCGCCATAGGACAAAACATGTCTCCCAATCGGCTTCATGAGAGGGAGCAGCACATCATAGATAAAATCAGGTACTGGCATACTGATAATCTGGCGAATGAGACAATCATATGGAAGGGTATCACGAAATGTGTATAGGTACGAGTGTGAGTCATTTCACGGAGAATCAAATCAAGTATAGCAATCGACAACCTTTGCTCAATGGCGTATAGAAAGGCAATCATCGAGATGGGTTGTGTGTTGACATGATACTTAGGCCACATGTTGTGATACACAATCCGATTCAGCAATTGATAATGTGGAAGAAGAGTAGCAACAACGATAGTATAACCAATGAGGGGACGATGTCAGTCGCCAGTAACATCAAAGATCGTTTTATCATAAGGACCTTGACCAGGCCGCCAGGGTACTGTGGAAACTCCACTTCGGGAATGGAGAGAACGAGATACAGTACTGAAGAATCAACCGCTAGATGGTGCTTTCGAATAAACACAGTAAATGAAGTAGGATTGATTACCTCCATATTGGCATAAAACTTTTGGACAAATGTGGTGGAATGACCAATAAAGCCGAAGAGAAGGGGTCTCAACCATTGGTAAAAAGCATTGCTATAACCCTTGAATCGCGCAACTCATCCTCTAACACATTGCGCTCCAGACATGGCTTGCGCTGAGAGTAATGGTCTTTGTAAAGGTGATGTGCGGTGGGGCTTCGAAAACGATCACAAGGAATAGAGTCACGTGAATATTTTTTAGAGTCGATTGATTTTTGAGGCATTTAGAAGACACAAGAAATCAAATAAGGGCAATGTATAACCTTTCAGGATAAATGGATGCATCGAGAAGGAAAACTAATGAAATATGACATATTTTTGTGTTGGGCATTCAAATAGTGCTCAAACGAGTTCGAACGCCTGCGACTCCAAAGTCAGAAAATGCCAAGCATGAGACATGCAATCTCCACAATAGCAATGATAAAGACATATGACACACAAAAACACCTTCCCACACACTGTAGATTTGAAATCCCGAAAATAAGATTTGAAATCCTGAAAATGAGATTTGAAATCCCTAAAATGAGGAACAAGGATGAGGAATTACCTTTGAAATGGTGAGGAATTTGAAATAAATGAAGACGATGCACCAGAAACGTGCTGGAAATTAAGGGAAATTTATAGGAGAAGTGACAAAGCGGTTAAGGAGATAGAGAGAGAGGTGTGGGAATGCAAAAGAAAGAGGTTTGAAGATTAATACTTATGTGGCATTTGATCTCTAGGACTCTGTACAGAGGCGTTCGAATGGTAAACAAATATAACTTGAACGAAAAGTTTCTGGAACGAAAAGTTTGAATGAGAAAATGAACGAAAGTCAAACAAAAAAAAATCTGGAAGATAATGTTCGAATGAGAAACCGAACGAGGGAAGGTTTTAGAAAATCCCCCAAATATACCTCAAGAAATGTACACGACCCAATGATTCCTAGAGAGTAGCGGAAAAAGGAAACACGTCACCCATACTAAGAAATTGAGGCACGAATGAGATGAATATTAATATCTAAGTATAGTGCGATCTTGCATGAAAAAAATTGTGCTTAACAAGATAAAACTCAAGATATGAAATTATAGGTTGAATTAAGAACTAACACGAAGGCCAAACTCAATAACTTACTGAACTTACATAGTGGTAGTCAAACCTAGGCCGCTATGACCATAATAAATTGTGATATGGACTCCTCCTTAAATTCGAGCTCATGTTTGTATACCTAAAGCTGGGCACTGATTCTGGTTCTATCGCAACCGATTGGAACCAGATCGATTTTTCGGGTTCGGAATCAAAACTGGTTGGAACCGAAACGATTCCGATTCCGATTCCAAAATGAAAGAACTAAAACGGTCCGGAACCGGAACTGGACCATTTAACCGGACCGAAACCTATTTTGAGAACCGAATTTAGAACCAATTTCAGAACCAAATTAAAACCCAATTTAAACCAAATTTCATAACTAGTATTAAAACCCAAATTAAAACCCAATTTAAACTCAATTTCATAACCAGTTTTAAAACCCAATTTAGACCCAATTTCATAACCCAAATTAAAACCCAATTTAAACCCAAACACTTCCTACAATAATATTATGTATTAAGTTAAAAATATTATGCAATATGCAGTTTTATTTATTGTTTTATTTATGTATGAACAATTTCCAATGATATTATGTAATATTCGAGTGTGATAATCAATTGTATTTTCAAAGTTTGGCAATAATAAATAAATAGAGTAAATTAGAATCGAACCAGAATCGAATTAAAACCGATTTTTTTTAGGAAGGTTCATGTTCCACACAGAACTGAATTAGAACCGATTAATAGGGTACCATATTTAACTAGGCAGGTTCCGGTTCCACTTAGTTATGTGTGTTTTTATTCAAATCATGAACAAATAATTCCATTCTGCTAGGGTAAATAGTGAAACTCTTAATATGATAATATAAATTAATCTTACTTATATTATAATATATGAATTGTCATTTGAAGACTAATATTTAATCTTCTCTTATATTTGTGGGTATCTTGATTCGCTGTAGACAATTGATACTTTACCCCATATTATATGAGAGTAATTTAAATCTGGACTGATTATTGACAAACTTTGTTACCGCATTTATGGATGATTTTATATATTTGAAATATCAAGAGTGAATTCTCTAGCCCTGATATTCTATTTTATTGTTACAGTCCAATTTAAAATTGTTCATCACTTCAAACAATTCAACATTTTTATTTTGTTATTCGAATTGTTATTCTATTTTACTAAATCTATTTCATGTGGATCGACTTCGAAATTACCGGGTTATTTTATTTTTTGAACACTTTTATACTTGGGAGTAAAGAACCACTATGTGAGTGCATCACGTTTTTGACGCTGTTGCCAAAGAATGTACTTTAGTAGATAAAATAATAATTTAACATCCTTGCATTTTTTTTCTATTTATTTATTTTTTTGTATTTTCTACATCTCATTTTTTTCTTCTTCTTTGTATTTATGTAGATCCAAGATATCCTAATTAATCCTAAATGAATTCTGAACTCAGACATCTAGGGGTGGTAAAATTACCCGGATTCGGAAGGACCTGGGTCCGCAATATTTTTTTTGGACCCGAGTCTTTCTTTTGAAGACCTGTGTGGACCCGGGTTCGGACCCGGGTTCACATAATTTCGGATCCGGATACTCGGATTAGGTTAATATTAAAGAAAAAATAAAAAAAAATATATAATTTATGATATTTTATGAAGTTGATTGATAATTTTTACACATATTCGATTAATTTTCATTATATTTTAATGAATTTTAGTTTTTGTATATTTTAGAGAATTTCAATTTGTGATAATTTAGGATTTTTCATGATGTTAATTGGTAAATTCAATTTTTTTTTAATTTTCATACGGGTCTCGGATCCGAATCCGGGTATACCCGAACCCGCACCGGGTATAACCGGGTCCGGATCCAGATAATTTTTCTCGGGTTCGAACCCGGACTCCGAATTTTGCCATCCCTACAGACATCCCACATATAAACAACCATATACTTGATCCTTCAAGGATACATGAGATAGAAAACTCAATTAAAATGGAGCTTTCACTTTGCTAAATAATTTCTTGAACCATCATCATCTAGACATTCTTCCTTTTTTTTTGAGAACCTAATTCAAGAAATTGAGACAGTTGAATGAGAAATTTAATTGAGTTCTGAATTAACAATAATCAAATGACGTTTTTATGATCTAATCACTATATTTGTGTTTTTTCTCTTTTGTCATTTATTTTAACTTTTTTAACTTGTTTATTATTTTTCTTTTTGTATGTATTACATTTGCATATTTAACTTTTAACATATAGTATGCATTTAGGTTGCATTAGACATTGGTTTCGATTATCTAGTGGTAGATTAAATAGAGAGTCTTAATCACCTTCATCGTCAGTCAAAATGACCGATAACCAAAATGAAAACCCATCTGGCCAAGATGAAAATCCAGTTTCTCAAGTAGAACATGAGTCCTAACATGGTGATCTTAATCATCCTACGACACTCAGATAATTCATAAATCTCA
>SKCR01042813.1:0-142344 GCA_019454045.1 Zanthoxylum bungeanum
CTGGGTATGGGTTTCTGATCTCACCTCATAAAGATGTCAATCTCATTGGGGAATACGAACTGACTACGTATGAGGAAGTGATACAAGGTATCAACTCCCTATCATGGCAAAGTGTCATGAGTCTGAAAGGAATTTCCATGTATATCAACTATGTTTGGACACTAGTTGTTGTACCGCAAGGCATTGTGCCTATTGGTACTATATAGGTCTTCAAGGAAGACATACATGGATGGCAGCATACCAACGTACTGAGCTAGGCTTTTAGCGGAAAGGTATCGTTATCAACATTGTGTTGATTACAACGAAATCTTTTACATGTTGCCACGTTAAATCCATTTGGATAATGCTTGCTGATGCTGCATGTTTCATTTATGAAATATGGCAGCTGAACCGAAAAATCGCTTTCCTGAAAGGAAACCTTTTGGAGGATGTTTACAACATCCTAGCGGTTTTGTCGTACCAAAACTAGCAACAAGGTTTGCAAGTTATTCGATCCATAGAGATGGATTAAAGTAAGCATTACGTTCTTGGAACTAACGTTTTGATGTAATCATAATGGTGTATGACTTAATTCAAAACGAAATGATTCTTGTGTATATAATGAGGTTAGTGGGAGCGCACTGATAATGATGTCCTAATTATTGATGATATGTCATTTCTTGGAATGATATTCCCATATTACGATCGGTGAAAGCTTGGCTTTCATTAAAATTCTCTGTAGAATTCTTGGGAGTAACACCCTTTATTCTAGGAATAAAGATCTACTGAGTTAGATCTAGAGGTTATTGACACTCTGCGAGAACTCGTACATTGAAAAATGTACGCAACCTGGTGTCTCATATGCTTTGAGCATATGGATTCACAAACAGGTCAATCCAAGTGATAGTCACTGGATTGATATTAAGAACATCCGTTAGTATCTTAGAGAACTAAGGATGATGTCTTAATGTATGGAGAATGAGAACTTGAAGTGACTGGGATCACAGCGGCAAGTTTCCTAACCGATAAAAATGACTTTAAGTCGCTAAACGGTACTATACAGTTTGAATAACGGTACAGTAAGTTGGAAATCTTCCAAGCAAGATGCTGTTACAGAATAAACAACAAATACGGGTTATTGTTGCTGCTGAGGCAGCAATAGAAGCCATTCGGGTCGACGATAAATCTAATTAGATTAGATATAGTTCTATTAGCAGCTGAGCTGGGCGTCAGCACAAGCTAAAGAATTAATGGTCTCATCAACGATCCAGATATGTACTTCGACTATTCATCTGATTCATTCGGATCATACATCGTGGCGATGTGATGATCGAATGAATTGCATCAGACGATAATCATACAAATCCACTGACGAAAATCTTTCCTCAGCAGTTGGAGCGAACCGTACATAGTTCGGGTGTAAGACACTCGAGTGACTGGCTATAGGCCAAGTGGGAGATTGTTGGACAGTTATGACCCATAGCGTCACTATTTGTACAGATCATGGTGTTTTTGTACAAATTAACTATGTGATAAGGAGATTGCGCTCTTATCATTTGTGATTAGATCACCTAGATGTATAAATGATAGGAGGTCCCTATGATTAGTTCCTGGATTGAGATGATATGAGACAGTATCAGTCCTCGAAGGATTAATGATTAAATATCCCTAGTCGTAGTATTATCGAGACTGGACATCGATAATGCGGAATAGACTAGTATTGCACTTGTGCGCATTGTGGGAGCACAACGACATAGTTCTCATATATTTAAGTATTGGATACTTATGCAAGTGTGATAGGAGGTTGTGTTTACCGATGGTGCGGAAACAGCTTCGTTCCAGATAGACCCCTCGGAATTCCATTGGTAGTATGACTATGTGTCTATGGAAGTCCGATATCAGGGTAGGTGTATTTGGTCTTAACCTGAGACTTGCATCGCTAATACTTGCGACAATCGGTATGCTTTAGTTTTGGTCGTCCAAGGCTTTAACCGGTTCTTTGTACGCCTCTGTTAGGTATATTGAGAATCGCAGTGTATTGGGTGTGATGTCAAGACGGAAGTATCACTCCAGTCATAGTGGAGATGATGTCACGTAGGATACGGTACTAGTGCTCTTAAGTACTGCAGTCATCAGGATATTATGACTAGGTCATGTATATCCGATAATAGAGACTAGTTACCAGACATCCGACATATGCTTCGTACGGGGCAGACACATTCCAGCCCCAGGCCTAGCACGTGACATTCGATATTGGATCGCTATAAGTAATACTATGTATACTACGCCTGACATAGATTATATATTCCAGTAAGAATATTTCTGGAGAATTGGGTAGACACGGTACTTTGCTAGAAGCCAACCATGTCTTGTAAATCGGTAAGCACGTGGTACGAGGTACGCACGTATTTGGATAATCCGATGACCGTATTTACTGCCAACATATCCAGGGATCTCTTGGGTCGCTTCCCAAAGATTCACCGATGACAATTGATTTAAATTAGAATTAATCTGGGATTAATTAAGAGAGAAAATTAATCTGGGATTAATTAAGATGGAGAAAATTAATCTGGGATTAATTGAGGTATTATTTAATCTGTATGATATTTAACTAGGTAGATCAATTAATCTTGACTTTGGCCAACAAGCTGTATGATATTTAACTAGGTAGATCTCTAAGATCAATTGGATCTCATCCAATTCCTAGATCCGGTAGGTGGTCCTCCAAGTCCGAAACATATATACAATATATATCCAATATATCCAATATATTTTCCTAACCTTTTTTCCTTTAAATCAACTAAGCCTTGGCTTTGGCACAACAAGCTTAATGATTCCAGTTAAGCGGAACCCATTCACTTTGGAAAGCTTCGTAATCGATGTCGATGGACAAGAAGTGATCTTGACTTTGGTCAACAAATTAAAACTTGGACAAGACATACGATATGGAACAAAGCCTTCATGATTCAAACACATCCGCGATGGACAAAGGTCTTGACTTTGGCCAACAAACCAGTGCCAATATTGGATCTTGAGTAAGAATCACTCAATGGAAGGAAAACGCTTAATATTTATTGAGGGTTATTCGCATAAATTGGCAACCAATTTATTATATTTGTTCGGTCTCATCATACACCCTTAAGCATGCATTCCAAAAGCATAATAAGGCGCGAAAATAAATTAATAATGATATGCGGATGGATATCTCACAGATTGTTCCTAGAACAAATCACTTCATTTCCTCTCCCCAGCTAGCACTAATCTTACTTCTACCCAATTACATAATGCAATTAAAGAAACCTCATTAACATTGAGGGGAATTAGGTGAGAAAAGAATTACAAAGAATCGAGAGAGATAAGGCTGGACACGCAGGTCCAATTTAATAAATTCTAAATTTACAACAATTTCCAAAATTGCCCTTTCCCTTCTAATATCCATCCGATATACATTATTCATTCAACACATCCATGTATTCACACAAAGCATGTTATTCAATCAATCTAATCCAATTAATTAATCTTTGAATAAAGTGATCATCCAATGTTCAAACAACGATTTGATTTGCGCGAGTCCAACTCGTTTGAGAATAAGTATTTGAAGTACGAATTCTTGAATTATATCGAACTACAATTTAAATCTAATTTAATTTGTATTCAATACTAATTCTATATTTAATTCCAAATTAAATAACTACACTTTTTAATGCGCCTTTACGACTTAGATTCCAAATCTAATCTAAATGGGTCTCAAAGCCCAATTAACATCCAATGTCATTTAATTAAAGTCCAATGGGCTTTCAATTAATTTCTTAAGGCATGGACTTTGGTCAATATGGGTCAAACCCAAATACCGAAGCCCAATTAAGGAATCACCATATTTCCCAAAAAACCAATTTAGGCCCAATTAAACATAAAAGGCCCATTTGTTCTATTTGGACTTAATGGAATGGTTTAGGCCCAATTTGGATCCAATCCAATTGACCTAAACCAACTTGGCACAGCCAAGCCTATTAGACCCAAATACAACATTTAAAGCCCAATTCTAAATTAAGCCCAATTAATCAAATTCTAAAATTCCAAATTTCATAATTTAATTAATTAAAGTGTATTGCATTAATTAATTATCTAAATTAACATTTCCAAAAATCAATTTAATTAATTAATCATGCTATAATTTATTCAACACATGTCCAACATTATTGAAACAAAAAATCATCTCATTTCATGCTTCTCAAGGTCACAGCATTTTGGGATTTTTTAAACCGATTTCGATTTCAATCCAATTAAATCATTAATCAATTTATCCCAAGTCTTTAAACTCATCCAATGATCAAAAGAACAAAAAAATACCATGACTTTAGGGCTATATTGCATTCGGCCAAGCCTAGCATTTTAGGCAAAATTAATCCAATTAATTTTTTCTAAAATTGATCATGCATAACTCTAAGTTATCAACATACAAGCATACGCAAACAAACAATTTGATTAAAACATGCTCAAATCAAATTTACCCAAATTTTAGTATATAAACCCTAAGTATATTTCATGCTCATCAAGGCTCTGATACCATTGTGGGTCTCTAAGACAATCCCAAGATCATATAAAGCAATGAAATCATGTGAATACGAAAGTAAAGTATGGCGGAATCATACTTACAAAGATCGGATGTTGGCTACGTCAAATACAAAACTTGTTCCTCCAAATTTCGGCCAAGCTCCACTTTTGAGGATGAAATCCAAGCTCCAAGCTTTTGAGTTGATTCCAAGCTTTTGGGATGGTTTCCCTATCACCTTGGATGATTCCTTGTGTGTGCTATGACCGGTGATTACACATGCGTATAACGCAAGTGCACGTATCGTTCAAGTAGTATAAAAAGTATTGATCCCATGAGGACTTAATACCTAAGCTATTAATTTTATGAGGTCAAATGATTACTAGTATCTAATAGGTTGATTGATTGATTTGAAATGGTGAAGATTTTAAATTTAAAAACAAGTAAATAAAATTGTTCGAAAGTAGGTTTAAGAAAATTCAATATTAAAAACTCTCTAGGGTTGTGAATCTTTCTAATATCTTTTAAAAGATGAAGTGGTTATTTCATGTTTGTGTAATAAATCGGTTTACTAACCTGGAACACTAAATTATGCGAAAGCCTCTGTCGATGGTCAGACACAAATACCCAGTTTAACCCCATTGAACCATATGTCTATGTCAACCAAATTATCTGGATTCATTAAGTTTAAGTTCCAATTATGGCTACCCCCACCCGACAGGTATATGTCTATCCTGTAAGGAAATCTATTAAAGGGTTATCTATCCTCAAGGGTGGGCTATTAAGTCTAAGGCTGAAACTTAAAATCCCTATGTCTAGTTCATTTTAGATTTACCAGATCAATCTTATTAGTGGCCAATTAACAAGACGTATTAGGCTTAAGACTTAATAAATAAACCATTAAATTACCCAAACTATAAAATAACCCCTTATAAACTGGTGATATTAAAAATCATCACAACCCCAGATAACTAACTTAGTTACGACACATAACTAGGGCTAGTAAAAACTTGAAAGTAAAAGACATAAAGTAAAAATGCTAAAAAATAATTGCAGTAAAGTAAAAGCTGAAAAGTAAATTACAATAAAATAAAATGCTAAGGTAAAAGGATCAACTTTTACTATATACTATTTAGATATCTCTCATAATATAATGTATAAACTTGTGATTATTTTACCAACCAGCCATATAGGCGGTAACCTGATTAAGTCAAATTAAGTCCAACCAGCCATAAAGGCGGAACCAAAATAAACCTGCCATATAGGTGGTAAGAAAATTTAATTACCAACCGACCAATCTGGCGGTATCCTTGATTAGTCAGGTTTAAACCAGATTAAAATGAATTACCAACCGACCAATCTGGCGATATCCTTTTTAAGTCAAATTTTAAATAGTGAATAAATTATATTTAAGGGAGATTAATCTAAATAGCAATAGTAAAAGAGTTACCTTTCACCCTAGCAGGGGGAAGTTACCTCCTCATGGTAAATAGTAAAAACTGTAAAAAGTAAAGAAAGTAAATTACTATTATCACAGAACGTAATTAAAATTTAATTACAAAACTAAAATTAAAAGAAACTAAGAAGAGAACTCTCTATTTACATCAGAGAATTCAGAGAGAATGGTACATCTAAAACTGAAATCTCGAGCTCAATTTATAGACCCTGGTAGGCCTCCAGCGTCGCGACGCCAAAGCCTTTGGCATCGTGATGCCATAATGTTTTTACGTGGCATGCTGAGGTGATGACACGTGGTGATTCTGGATAAGGAGATTAGGCGACACGTGGCGAGGTGGGTAACAACTCCATTATTATGCTGACGTGGCGATGGCGACTGTCGGCACTATAGGATTGCGACCCATGGCACTTCGTGATTGGCTGATGATGACGTGGCGGTGAGGTGGCACGTTTACTCGGTCAACTGATGATATGGATGCTGACGTGGAGTGACACGTGGCACACGTGGCAATGGTGATTGTCGGCACCGTAGGATGATGACACATGGCACGGTGCACGTTAGCAGATCGGTTGTGATGGTGACACGTGGCATGACGCATGTTAGCAAAGTCAAATTTCTCAGATTCTGACTTGTGGACTCGGCGCATGTTAGCACTGTTCGGCGCACGTTAGGCGTCGCGACGCGCTATAATTACCAAAATGCCCTTTTTCCAATTTTCACTGTTTTGGTCCAAATTACCTCCAAAATGTTCTGAAACTTTATTTATCTACAAAATAACACAAAACACATCAAAATATTCACAAAACTCAAGAAAATATACAAAATATTAGGTTAAATGAGTGGGAAATAGTGATATAATTACCACTCATCATGCTAGCACTTAGAAATTTTTGCAACAAAAACTTCTTATTCTTCCTCCTAGTTTCGGTCAAGATGAAAGAAAATGGAGAGAGTGTGTGAGAGAGAATGAGTGAATAACTTGTGTTAATTGATTTCAAAAATTAAATGATATACCAAATCTAAAATTTTGGTAAAAGTCATTCCCATCATTACACACAAATGTCTCATACAAGTTACCATCATTCCTTCACCAAAACCCATCACCAAAAAGTAATTAAAGTGACAAGTGATGTGACATGTGGGCCCCACTTGATTCAAAATCCGAGTGGGCCCGCCACACATCCGGGGCTCGGGTTCGCTAATTCCAAATTAACGAATTTTCCATTGCGACGTAATTAAATCAAATTTAATTAAATAATTATTCCAAGCAAAATTACTATTCACGTCGCTCGTGAATTAATTCTAAATTAATTCGTTTGCCCGAATTAAAATCCAATTTTAATTCCGCGTCGAAATCTAATTTCGTTTAATATATCGAATATATTATTTTATCGATTAATTCCAATTAATCGTTCTCTCTCTTCAAATAGTATTTTATCCCAGATAAAATCTCTCCGTAATTAATCCCAGATTAATTATGTTCGAATCATACGTCATCGGTGAATCTTCGGGAAGCGACCCAAGAGATCCATGTATATGTTGGCATTAAATTCGGTCGTCGGACTATCCGAACACGTACGTACCTCGTACTACATTTTTACCGATTTACGAGATATAGTTGGCTTCTAGCAAAGTACCATGCCTACCCAATTCTCCAGAAATATTCTTAATGGAATATATAATCTTTGTCAGGCGTAGTATACGTAGTATTGCTTATTACAATCTAGTATCTGATGTCACATGCAAGGCCTGGGGCTGGAATAGTGTGTGCCCCGTACAAAGCATATATCGGATTACAAGCAACTAGTCTCTTTAATCGGATAATCATGACCATGTCATATTATCCCGATGGTTGCAACCAATTAGAGTATCAGTTATGTATCCCTGCGTGATCATCATCTTCATATGACTGAAGTGATACTTCCATCTTGACATCACACCCAATACACTACGATTCTCAATAAACCCATAAGAGGCGTACACAGAACCTGTTAAAGTCCTGGACGACCAAAACCAAAGCGTATTGATTATCGCAAGTACTAGCGATGCAAGTCTCAGGTTAAGACCAAATATACCTACCCTGATGCGGATTCCCATAGACACATAGTCATACTACCAATGGGATTCCGCGGGGTCTATCCAGAGTGAAGCAGTTTCCGTACCATCGGTAAACACAACCTCCTATCATACTTGCATAAGTATCCAATACTTAAATATATGAGAACTATGCTGTTACGCTTCCATAACACGCACAAGTGCAATACTAGTCTATTCCGCATTATCGATGTCCAATCTCAATAATACTACGACTATGGATATTTAATGATTAAACCGTTAAGGATTGATACTGTCTCATAACTTATAATCCGAAACTCATCATAAGGACTTTTATCATTTATATATTTAAGTAATCAAATTACAAAATGATAAAATGCAATTTCCATTGCTACATAGTTAATTTGTTCAAAAACCACAATGTCTTTTACAAATAGTGACGCTATGGGTCATAATTATCCAACGAGTTTCTTGTTGTGTTTTACGGCAAAGGATCTTAGGGCAGTGTTTTTGGTGATGGAGGAGGAACTTGGGCTCTGCTGGTTCACGGCAATTGCAGGGGAAATTTCTTTTTGTTGGGCGTGAGTGCTAGCGGAATGAATGGTTGGTTTATGGTTCTTTTTATAAGAAAATTTTAAGGCTTTCCTTGTACGGGAAGGGAATAAATCATGCAATTGATGGAGAATATCTTCTAATTAGTGTGCTACAAGGAAAAGATATCTCTAATTTAGGGAGAGGATTGTTTTAGTTTAGGAATGAGATTTAATTTAATTATGAATGTGATTTATGAGATTTGTTTTGATTCTTTTAATTCGGGAAGATGATTTGATTTGATTTCAACATGTGTTTAATGTGTTAATTATTATTTTGAATGGGATGGGAGTGTGGCATGGAAGGATTGGGCGTGTGTTTGGGTTCTTTTTGGTGGTCTTGGGCGTGTGGTTGGTGGTGTGTGGGCTTGGGTGTGTGGCTTGCGGGGGTTTTGGGCCAAGGATAAGTTTTAAAATAGAGGTCCAACGAGCAAACCCGAAGCTAATCAAACGAATTAAATCCAACAAGGTATCAATTTCTAAACTTTCCCGAACCATTACTGTGAGGTGGTCCATTCCCGAACCGTTACTGTGAGGTGGTCCATTCCCGAACCGTTACTGTGTGAGGTGGTTCATTCCTGAACCGTTACTGTATAAGGTGGTCCATTACCAAATCGTTACTTGTATCATATGTAGTAGGTTGGTCGCCCCCACACTCAGCTTATCTCTTTGTTCTTCATGGCTTGCACTCAGCTAAAGTAGATCATTTGATGTGGTGTTCCACATTGTCATACCATATTACTCTCTTTTACGAGATAGTCCTAATAGTTATATATATTTTCGTTCTTATAGGATTCCTAGTGTCGAAACCAGGGAACCTTCAAAGTACTTGATACAACTCGAATCCGACCGTTTGAATAAATGATCTGAACTAGACTCCAAGTGTGTGTGTGCCAAGGTTCTTTCACAGCTTAATCCTTAAGCAAACCAACTTGACAATTTTGTCTCGAAGAATAGGATCAGTGGGTCTAACCAACCTGGATGTCTTGGTCATGCTCTACGATTACTTACTTGTACTCAATGTGCTATGGCTTTCTTCTTCTTTTCTTTTGTCTCTTCATCATTTTCATCATTTTTGTTTGCACACACCTACCCTTTAAGGTAGCATTTCTCCTCATGGTGGTCATAATACTCGCCCATGGGTAGCTTCACGCTTATCGGTTATAGGTGGTTTATTTTTCCTCTTCATAGAATTTTCCTTCGTTTCCAGCCATATCACATATCGTAACATAAGTAAACCAGGATGGACATCTAAGCAAATGGTAATTCACTGATCCGCCATCTCTTCAACTAGTCATCTCGCCGACTACTCCGGCTTCTACTACTAAGATCCTGTAATTAAGTGCACGCGAGTCTAGCCAAGATCAACCACTCAAAATGTCGGATGAGAGCACATCTCGCACTTATCGTTTCCAAGGTCTCTCCCTGCAGCAAATAATTTCATCACCGGACATATGTCTGACCATCAAGGACTTTTTTTTTTCTTGATTGGAATTCTTCCTTTCAGCCGCTGATAATATGGGCCTCAACCATGGGATCCATTCCCGAAACTGACACTGATGTGGGCCTCAACCCTGGGATTCATTTCCGACTGATACCGATGTGGGCCTCAACCTTGGGATTCATTTCCGATTGATACTGATGTGGGCCTCAACCCTAGGACTCATCCCCAAAACTAATACTGATTTGGGCCTCAACCTTGGGATCCATTCCTGAAACTGATACTGATGTGTTACTGATTCTGGTTGGCTTACATTTGCCGCTTTCTCCCTCTTTTTGAAGCCTGTAAATACAAAACAGAACAAACACAAAACAGAATGCAAGTACGTTACGTGTATGCATGCATGCATTATTGAATTTCCTATTCTGTTGGGTTAGGTCTTCCGCCAGTCCTTCTGGTGATCGCTCAGTCTTCACTCCCTCAGGCGAAATATTGCTTCAATCTATCCACGTTGATTGGCTCGGTGAACTCGTTCCCTTCCAAATCTGACAGTCTCACTGCTCCATTTCCCATGACTTTCTGGACTATGTAGGGTCATTCCCAGTTGGGTCTGAACTTTCCTCTCGGGTCTGTCGTCGAAGACTTTGACTGCTTAAGTACCAGATCACCCTATCTAATCTTAGTGGGATGCACCTTTTTTTTGAATGCTCGAGCCAACCTCTTCTGGTATAACTGCATATGACATAAAGACTTCATTCTCTTTTCATCCAGTAATGCTAACTGTTCAAATCTCTGCGAGGCCTATTCTTATTCAGGTAACTCTGCTTCTACTAATACCCGCATAGACTGTATCTCAACTTCAACTGGCAGTACTGCTTCCATCCCGTAGACCAAAGAGAAAGGTGTGGCTCCTATTGCTGTTCTCATAGAAGTTTTGTACCCCCACAGGGCGTATGGTAGTTTGTCAGCCCAATCTTTGTAGTTTTCCGTCGTCTTGGCTAGTATCTTCTTTATTGTCTTACTGGCTGCCTCGACTGCCCCATTCGCTTATGGTCGGTAAGGTGACGACTTGTGATGTCCTATCCAATACCTCTGTTGCATTGCCTTTGTTTCTCCTTGAAATTGATGCGGCATCCCATATCGACAAATGATGTTCCGGGCTATGAATTTTGCCATCTTCTTTGCTGTGATGTTGTGAAATGACTCAGCTTCCACCCATTTTGAAAAGTAGTCTACTGCCACTACTATGAAGTGATGTCCATTCGATGCGTGTGGTCGAATTTCTCCGATCATATCAATTCCCCATGCTGAGAAAGGCCACGGCTCTAACAACCCATG
The DNA here is from genome assembly GCA_019454045.1 of Zanthoxylum bungeanum. Classification (NCBI taxonomy): domain Eukaryota; kingdom Viridiplantae; phylum Streptophyta; class Magnoliopsida; order Sapindales; family Rutaceae; genus Zanthoxylum; species Zanthoxylum bungeanum. The sequence goes on from SKCR01042813.1 coordinate 11,415, forward strand.
CAACTCTGTGTGAGGCAAATGGTTCAAGTTACCGTGCGCTTGACGATCATGAAATGTTTAACTATTGAGGAGAGAAAATACTTGAACAAGCAGGAAAAATCAATGTCTTTATTATTAATGGTTGCGAGATCACAATTGAATAAGATCAGGAAAATAAACATCCCCATAATTTGCAAATTTATCTTCTTCCATCTTCTTGCTTTTTTCGGACATCGGATCCTCTAACTGCTGTAATTCTTTTTCCCATTTACTTTCCCCTTTCTGCTCCATTTCATTTTTACTATTGTTGCCCCATATCTCCATTTGGGAAGCTTGGTGGTCGTGAGTTTGGAGGACAGTGCTGTCCGGTAGGCCGGAGTTGATTATGTGGGTGGGAGGAGGTTTTCTGTGTGCGTTGGGTTGTTCTTTTTCCGGGTCGGGTATTTTATGGGAGTCAGTGAGGTTCTAGATTTCATGTCTGAGGCGGGCACAGCTGTCGATGTCATGGCCTCTTTGCTAGTGGAGGTAACAATATAGGTTTAGATCAATGTAGCGTGGCACAGAGTTCAGAAGTGGTTTAGGTTCTAAGGGACTTAGGAGTCTTTGCCTTTTCAGCTCTTCAAACACCTTTGACAAAGGTCTACCAAAATTGGAGAATCGCCTGTTCCTGATAGGGGCGACCTCAGAAGGAGTGGGCTTGGTCCCCGAAGGTCCCCTAATGGTCCTTCTATTCCGGTTGTAGAACTTTCTATCATTGGCTATATGGGGTATGGTCAAACTAGCCACAGCGACGGTCAAAGCTTTCAACTGCTCGGTAATCTTAGTGAGATTAGTCTCCAACTGATCCATGCGAGAACCCTCGTTATCTGACTCACTCATGTTCGCTTATGATCTTTTGACAAGTCTTTCTTCCTCTCTAACCCAACGAAAATCTATGGTGTCTTTTAAAACTGCATGTTAGCATGTATGCGTACTATGTATGGAATATATAAGTCAGCTCATTATCATTTTAAAGCATTCAATCATATTATTGCAAGGTGCAAACTGGTCCCAGTTGAAAAAAGGCCCAACAGGTTTACACTTTAGCGATAACATGGCTAAACAGCTTCAAATGATAAGGGGTCTAACATAAAGTGGCCCATCAGCATTTTAGAAGCTTTTGGCCCAATTGTCATAAGAACGAACTCGTCCCAGTTTAAATTGCCCAACAAGTTCACAATTCATGACGAAAGGTCCAACTGAATCCAAATGACGATGGTCCTAAACATAGGCATAAATGGATAGTTTCTATTGGTCAAACGACTACGGTTCACATGCGGGTTTATAGGGGTATAGACAAAGGCTCCCGCTGGCTAAGGATTGCCCACAACTAGGACTCCCCACTAAAGGGTGTTGAGTTTCAATCAAGTCCCAAGGATCATAAATCATGCATAAACGAGTTGAATACATATCAAAGGAGGTGCGGAATAACTCACATTGATCGGTAAAGATGCAACAAAGATGGACCACGAACTGATCTTCCTTGCTCGGCAGTGAGCTGTGCGTGGTAGGGGCTGTACGGTGGTGACTGGTTAGGCTTCTCCAAGGTTCGGCCATTGATGGACACCATTGAAGCTCAAGCTTCAAGCTTCCAAGCTCACGAACTCACTTCCCTATCACCTTTGTATTCCTCCATGAGTGTGCTAGCAATAGATCTTGTAACAAGATCATTGCTTCTCCAATTTCTTTCGGTCAAACCAGAGAAAGAGATGAGAAAATCGGTCCAAGACCGAGAGAGAAGAAGATGAAGTTTTTGGCTCCAAATGAAACAAAAACGTGTATAGAGGAGATAGATGAGGGAAAAGAAAAAGTAATAGGTTTTATTGATTTATTTTCCAAAAATAAATAAAACATATATACCAAAATCTTTTTCCAAAAGCAAAGCATTAAATGCTTGTCAATCAACACAAATCAACTCACATCAATCACTCAAATGTCACATCACTCAAAGTGACATGTGATTTGACGCTTGATGTGATTTGCGATTTGACGCTTGATTTGACTTGCGTGCCGCACTCGAATTCGAAATTCGAATGCGCTCGCAAACAATCCCGGGCTCGGGTTCGCTAATTCCAAATTAACGAATTTTCGTTGCGTCGTAATTAAATGATTACGCCTAGCGAATCACTATTCACGTCGCTAACGAATTAATTCTAAATTAATTCGTTCACTCGAATTAAAATCTAATTTCAATTCCGCGTCGAAATCTAATTTCGTTATAATATCGAATATATTAATTTATCGATTAATTCCAAATTAATCGTTCTCTCTCTTTAACGATATTTTATCCGAGATAAAATATCTCCGTAATTAATCTCAGATTAATTTTCTCTCTCATCGAATTAATCCCAGATTAATTAAAGTGCGAGTCATACGTCATCGGTGGATCTTCAGGAACCGACCCATGAGATCTCCGGATATGTTGCAGTAAATACGGTCGTCGGACTATCCGAACACGTAAGTATCGCGTACTACGTTTATACCGATTTACAAGACAAGGTTGGCTTCTAGCAAAGCGCCATGCCTACCCAATTCTCCAGAAATATTCTTACAGGAATATTAGATCTGTATCAAGCGTAGTATCCGTAGTATTGTGCATATCGGCCCAGTATCGGATAGTCACGTGCTAGGGCTGGGGCTGGATAAGTGTCTGCCCCGTCCGAAGCACATGTCGGATGTCTGGTAACTAGTCTCTATAATCGGATATGCATGACCTAGTCATAATATCCCGATGGTTGCGCAACACTTAAGAGCACTAATACCGTATCCTGCGTGACATCATCTCCACTATGACTGAAGTGATACTTCCGTCTTGACATCACACCCAATACACTACGACTCTCTGATAAACCCAGAAGTGGTGTACGCAGAACCGGTTAAAGCCCTGTACCACCAAGACCAAAGTCTATCGATTATCGTAAGTATTAGCGATGTAAGTCTCAGGTTAAGACTTTACACACCTACCTTGATTTCGGCCTCCCATAGACACATAGTCATAATACCAATGGGATTCCGAGGGTCTATCCAGAGCGAAGCTGTTTCCCGTACCATCGGTGAAACACGACCTCCTATCGCACTTGCATAAGTATCCAATACTTATATATATGAGAACTATACCGTTGTGCCCTTACAACGCACACAAGTGCAATACTAGCCTATTCCGCATTATCGATGTCCAGTCTCGATAATACTCCGGCTAGGGATATTTAATGATTAATCCTTCGGGGACTGATACTGTCTCATATCATTCTCAGTCCAGGAACTAATCATAGGGACCTCTCTTATTTATATATCTATGGTGATCTAATCACAAATGATGAGAGTGCAATTTCCTTGTCACATAGTTAATTTGTACAACAACACGTGATCTGTACAAATAGTGACGCTATGGGTCATATTATCCAACAATCTCCCACTTGGCACATAGCCAGTCACTCAAGTGTCGTACACTCGAACTATGTACGGTTTGCTCAAATTGCTGAAAAAGGTTTTCGTCAGCGGATTTGCATAATTATCGTCTGACGCGATTTATACGATCATCACATCGCCACGATGTATGATCCGAACGAATCAGATGAATATAGAAGTATATATCTGGATCGTTGATGAGACCATTAATTCTTTAGCCTGTGCTGATACCTAGCGCAGCTGCTAACAGAACATATCTAATCTAATTAGATTTATTATCGACCCAAATGGCTTCTATTGCTGCCTCAGCTACAGCAATAATCCGCATTTGTTGTTTATTCGGCAACAGTTATCTTGCTCGGAATATTTCCAGCTTACTGTCCCGTTATTCAAACTTTATAGTACCGCAGTATTTACCGGTTTGGAAACTTGCAGCAGTGATCCTAGTCACTTCAAGTTCTCCTACTCCATAATTTAAGACAGCATCTTTAGTTCTCTAAGATACTAATAGATGTCCTTAACTTCAATCCAATGACTATCACTTGGATTGTCCTGATTGTGACTCCATATGCTCAAAGCGTATGAGACACCATATCAAGTACATTTTAAATGTACAATTTCCCAAAGAGTGTTAACAACTCCAAATCTATCCCAGTAGATCTTTATTCCTTGAATAAAGGTTGTTACTCCCCAGAATTCTACGGAGAATTTCTTATGAAGCCAAGCTTTCACCGATTGCTTTATGGGAATTTCATTATCAGTGCTCTCCCACTAACCTCCTTATATACACAAGAATCATTTCGTTTTGAATTAAATCATACTCCATTATGATTACATCAAAACGATAATTCCTAGAACCTATGCTTGCTTCAATCCAAACATGGATCGAATAACCTGCAAACCTTGTTTGTTTTTTATGGTACGACAAAACCGATAGGATGTTATAACAATCCTCCGAAAGGTTTCCTTTTCAGGAAAGCGATTTTCCGTTAAGCTGTCATATTTCATAAATGAAATACACAGCTTTAGCAAGCATTATCCAAATGGATTTACAATGGCAACATGTAAAAGGTTTCGTCGTAATCAACACAATGTTGATAACTCTACCTTTTCTTTACAAGCCTAGCTTAGTACGTTGGTATGTTGCCTTCCATGTATGTCTTCCTTGAAGACTTATAAAGTACCAATAGGCACAATGCTTATGGTACATCAACTAGTATCCAAACTTGTTGATATACATGGAATCCATTTTGGACTCATGACACTTTGTCATAATAGGGAGTCGATACCTTATCACTACCTCATACGTAATCAGTTGGTATACCTTAAAAGATTAACATCTTTATGAGGTAGATCAGAAACCCATACCCCAGGTTGTTTTCTGATTCTCTCCGATCTACGCGGTTCTTGTGTATTCGAAGATTAATGGTATAAATTCATCATTGATGAACTATATGTGTTTCCATTAGGATTTCGTGCCTCGAACGGTATTACTCCAATTTTCATCGAGTTCACTATCCTCCCACTTACCACTGCATATCGGTATTCCTCTCAGGAAAACCGCATGGTGAGCAACAATCATATTGTTCTCATGTGAGATTTATAAGTACTATACTTATGGTTTCCCTTAGGATAACCTATATTGGCACTTATCCAATTTGGGTCCTTAGTTTTGGTATCATCCAAACGTTATGCCTGGCATACCCAAATTATCAGGAATGAGAAACCTCGTTTCTTCCCGTGTCATATCCTATATGACATCTGTCAAACAGATTTATATGGAACCTTATTCTAAATAAGTTTTGCACTGTTAAAACTTATCCGTTGAAGGAAATGGTAGCTCAGAGCGACTCATGATTAGCCTTATCATGTCTAACATGATTCGGTTAATCCGTTCGGACACACCGTCACTTTGACGTGTTCCGGGAGGAGTCCTCATTTGAAAATACTACTCTTTCAAGTATATAAAAACTTATTGCTTAAGTATTTTCCATTACGGTCTTACCGTGACGGTATAATACTATAGCCGATCTGTTTGTCTATTTCGTGCCGAAACTCTAAAAGTTTCCGATTTGTGTTCTTCAAAAGAAACACATAACCATAATGCGATGCCACATCCGTATAGGTCACGAAATATTCATATCTACATCTAGCCTAGCTAGACATGGCCCACTGCTTCATTATGAACTAGGGCTAATAGATCGGTGGCATTTACACTTTTACTAAGTAAATAGTGTTTTAGGCACATTGCCCATTAAACTATATTCGTAGACTTTATTTGATTGGAATCAAAACAGTCCGAGTACCCACTCTTCGAAAGTGCGGATATACGAGTCTTGTTTAATTCTGTCCTAGACAACAATGCCACAAATAAGTCTCTATTGATCAAATCAATTTGAGCTATTTATTTGTCATTTTATATGTTTGAGATTTTTATTATATTCAAAATATAAATTCTGTTATTCACATCTAATGTGTTTATCTCAGTATCATCTTTATATAATGAAACACTTAGTGTTCTAGAATATAAAGGTTTATCCACAATGGATTAAACACTGATATAGAGATAATGTCTCTAGTCAAACTAGTTACATTATAACAGTTCCTAATTTAAGTACACACCCAAGGGTAGTTCCTAAACTTAGGTATCTACGGTCGAAACAGCGACTTTCGTCCCGTTTCCGATTCACAGAGCAATCTCAGCTTGAAGTCAGTATCCTGCTCAAAGCAGATTCTGAACATCAATACATATATTTTATGTACCACACTAAGTATTTAAAATCTAATTTCAATACTAGTTGTGAACATAACTTTGACAAACATTTTAAAGTCAGAGCCTTGCCCTTTCTTTAATTCCTTCGTGTCTGCCATATCCAAATGGTAGTCACTTTGGTATATGTCAATTATCATTTTCAATATTTTAGGAACCTTAGGCCAAGCCTTGGGTTTTAGAATATCGAAACGATGTGCACCTCGTGCTACATGTCCAATTGCAAACTTTGACTTTATCTCCTCTAGAATAGTCAATTAATTCTCCAAGAATTATAAATTGCAATTTTAATACTTCTTAAATCTAATTAGATTTATGACAAGTATATTAAATTAAGCATTAAAGTCATCATCACATAAATCTTCCAAAGATTTTATTCTCTACTTATTTTGCTTAATTTTGGGCTTAAGGTATAATAAGTTATTTTATCAAATAAAGTAACCTATTATTTATTCCCAATTTGAAAATTAAATTATTTAAAATATTTTAATCCCAGATTATATTTTAAATATCCAACTTTTCAATTTTATCTTGATTACAATAGTCCAACTATTTAATCAACGATTAGTGGTACTAATATATTATAATGATTATAATAGTCCAACTATATAATCAAATATAATCCAAATTAATTAACCTCAATTACATTGATTACTATAATCCAATTATAAAATCAACTGTAAACTGAAATTAATTAATTCAAATATATTGATTAATATAATCCAATTATATATAATCAAGTATAATACAGTCCAACTGTTTATTAAAACAACAATTTAAATATTAGTCCAACTAACATTTAATATTACGAACGAAATAATTTGAATGAGCGCGTATGGCGAGTAATTGAACGAATATTGCAAATTCAATTCTTGCCTCCCACTATTTTTCGTCGAGCCTCCAACCCTCTGTCGAGTACTCGGGAAACCGTGTTTCCTAGTGGGCTAGGATCCCGTTAAATATCACACAATCTTGACTTTGGCCAACAAATTGTATGATAATTAACTAGGTAGATCTCTAAGATCAATTGGATCCAATCCAATTCCTAGATCCAGTAGGTGGACATCCAAGTCCCAAACATATATCTTATATATGCCTATATATCGAATATATACCCTAACTTTTTCCTCTGAATCAACTAGGCCTTGGCTTTGGCACAACAAACCTAGTGATCCCAGTCAAGCGCGGACCCATTGACAATGGAAGCTTCGTAATCAATGTCGTGGACAAGAAGTGTCTTGACTTTGGCCAACAAACCACAACTGGACAAGACACCAATATGGAACAAAGCCTCGTGATTCAAACACATCTTCGACGGACAAGGGCTTGACTTTGGCCAACAACCCATGCCAATCTAGGATCTTGAGCAAGAATCACTCAATGGAAGGAAAAACGCATGATATTTTATGAGGGTTTTTCGCGTGCAATTGGCAACCAATTTATTATCTTGTTAAGGTCTCATCATCATACACCTTTAAACATGCATTCTAAACACATAATAAAGCGCATATGATAAAATAATAATGATATGCGGATGGATATTTTACACATTGATCCTAGATCAAATCTCTCACTTTCTCTCTCCCGCTAGCACAAATATTTCTTCTACCCGTTACACTACACTCTAAAGAAACCTCATTACATTGAGGGGAATAGGTGAGAAGAGAATACAAAGAATAGGAGGTGATAAGGCTGGACCCGCAGGTCCAATTAATAATCAAATTTATTACAACAATTTCTAAAATTGCCCCACCCATCTAATATCCATCCGATATACATTATTCATGCATCACAACCATGTATTCACTCAAGCATGTTATCAATCAATCTAATCCAATTAATAAATCTTGATAATTAGTGATCATCCAATGTTCAAACAACGATTTGATTTGTTCTAGTCAAACCGTGTTTGCGAATAAGTACTTAAAGTACGAATTCCCGAATTAAATTAAACTACAAATGAAATCCAATTCAATTTGTATTTAATTCTAATTCATTATTTAATTCCAAATTAAATATTACACTTTATAAAATAAACCTTTACGACTTAAATTCCAAATTTAATCGTTACGGGTCTCAAGCCCGATTAATATCCAATATTAATTTAATTAAAGTCCAATGGGCTTTTAATTAATTTCTTCAAGCGTGGACTTTTGTCAACTCGGGTCAAACCGAATAACCAAAATCCAATCCGGGAGTTACCCCATAAGCCCATAAATTAATTTAGGCCCAATTAAACGTTAAAGGTTCATTAGTCGCATTTGGGCCTTTTGGAAGCGGTTTTGGCCTAATTGGATCCAACCAATTTTGGCCTAAACCAACTTTGTACAACAAAGTCCCATAAACCCAATAACAACTTTAAAAGCCCAAATCAATTTTAAAGGCCCAATAATTTAATTCCAAAATTTCCAAATTTCCCAATTAAATTACCTAAAGTGTATAGCATTATTAATTACCCAAATCAAAGTTTCCAAAACCTAAATTTGTCCAATTAATCATGCTTATCATCAATTAATCATGTCCAACATAATTTGATCAAAATCAAACCCAATAAACACATGCTAAAGTCTCGGCCATAAGGGAAAATTATGTCCAATCAAATTCAATCCAATTGAACCAAATTAAACATAAATTCAACATCCCCAAATGATTTCCAAGTCATCCAATGAACAAAAATCAAAAATCCAAGACATTAGGGAGCTTGCCAAATTCGGCCAACATAAGCAATTTGGGGAAAATTGTTCCAAACACTTTTTCAACAAATTGATCCAATCAATCCTCAATTAAACATACTTTAAGCATTCTAAATCATCCAATTTCATTAAACATGCTCAAAATCAAGTTTACCCAAATTAAAGTTTTGGCCAACAATAAGCAAATTGGGGAAAATCAATCCAATTAATTTTTCTTCAATTGATTACATATAACTCTAAGTTATTCATATACAAGCATTCTTAAACAAACTTTGTCAAAATCATGCTTAAATCAAAAACCCCAAATTTTGATAAAACCCTAAATTCGTTTTAATGCACAAATGGCTCCCCTGATACCATTGTTGAGTTTCAATCAAGTCCCAAGGATCATAAATCAGCATAAACGAGTTGAATACATATCAAAGGAGGTGCGGATAACTCACATTGATCGGTAGAGATGCAACAAAGATGGACCACAACTCTCTTCCTTGCTCGGCAGTGAGCTGCTCGTGGTAGGGGCTGCACGGTGGTGACTGGTTCGGCTTCTCCAAGGTTCGGCCATTGATGGACACCCATGAAGCTCCAAGCTTCAAGCTTCCAAGCTCACGAACTCACTTCCATATCACCTTTGTATCCTCCATGAGTGTGCTAGCACATAGATCTTGTAACAAGATCATTTTTTCTCCAATTTCTTTCGGTCAAACCAGAGAAGAGATGAAGAAATCGGTCCAAGACCGAGAGAGAAGAAGATGAAGTTTTTGGCTCCAAAATGAGCAAAAAACGTGTACAGAGGAAGAGAGAGGAAAAGAAAAACGTAACAGTTTTTATTATTTTCCAAAAATAAATAAAACATATATACCAAAATCTTTTTCCAAAAGCAAAGCATTAAATGCTTGTCAATCACATAAATCAACTCACATCAATCACTCAAATGTCACATCACTCAAAGTGACATGTGATTTGACGAGTGATGTGATTGCGATTTGACGCTTGATTTGACTTGCGTGCCGCACTCGAATTCGAAATGCGAATGCGCTCGCAAACAATCCCGGGCTCGGGTTCGCTAATTCCAAATTAACGAATTTTCCGTTGCGTCGTAATTAAATATTACGCCTAGCGAATTCACTATTCACGTCGCTAACGAATTAATTCTAAATTAATTCGTTCGCCCGAATTAAAATCTAATTTCATTCCGCGTCGAAATCTAATTTCGTTATAATATATCGATATATTAATTATGATTATTCAAATTAATCGTTCTCTCTCTTTAACGATATTTTATCCGAGATAAAATATCTCCGTAATTAATCCCAGATTAATTTTCTCTCTCATCGAATTAATCCCAGATTAATTAAAGTGCGAGTCATACGTCATCGGTGAATCCTCAGGAACCGACCCATGAGATCTCCGGATATTGGCAGTAAATACGGTCGTCGGACTATCCGAACACGTAAGTATCGCGTACTAAGTTTATACCGATTTACAAGACAAGGTTGGCTTCTAGCAAAGCGCCATGCCTACCCAATTCTCCAGAAATATTCTTACAGGAATATATGGATCTGTATCAAGCGTAGTATACCGTAGTATTGTGCATATCGGCCCAGTATCGGATAGTCACGTGCTAGGGCTGGGGCTGGATAAGTGTCTGCCCCGTCCGAAGCACATGTCGGATGTCTGGTAACTAGTCTCTATAATCGGATTACATGACCTAGTCATAATTCCCGATGGTTGCGCAACACTTAAGAGCACTAATACCGTATCCTGCGTGACATCATCTCCACTATGACTGAAGTGATACTTCGTCTTGACATCACACCCAATACACTACGACTCCTCTGATAAACCCAGAAGTTGTGTACGCAGAACCGGTTAAAGCCCTGTACCACCAAGACCAAAGTCTATCGATTATCGTAAGTATTAGCGATGTAAGTCTCAGGTTAAGACTTTACACACCTACCTTGATTTCGGCCTCCCATAGACACATAGTCATAATACCAATGGGATCCGAAGGGTCTATCCAGAGCGAAGCTTTTCCCGTAACCATCGGTGAAACACGACCTCCTATCGCACTTGCATAAGTATCCAATACTTATATATGAGAACTATGTCATTTGCCCTCACAACGCACATAAGTGCAATACTAGCCTATTCCGCATTATCGATGTCCAGTCTCGATAATACTCCAGCTAGGGATATTTAATGTTAATCCTTTGGGGACTGATACTGTCTCATATCATTCTCAGTCCAGGAACTAATCATATGGACCTCTCTTCATTTATATATCTATGGTGATCTAATCACAAATGATGAGAGTGCAATTTCCTTGTCACATAGTTAATTTGTACAACACCCGTGAATGTAACAAATCGTGACGCTATGGTCATATTATCCAACAAAGGGTTTCGAGCGACAAGTGAGCGCACCTTTTTTATACGCTAAGGTATGTGCCAACGAGGGATGATACAATGACTGACTGTCAAATGGATTTCCTATTGAAGATTCCATAGAGGGAGGGTGAAGCGAACTCTCTTAAATACCCAAACCTATTAGGCTCTTATTGCCTTGGTGACAGGAATAAACAATAAGTCCTCCAAATTAGTCCATCACGGTAAGCTTCAAGTAAATGATTATCTAGGTGCCTTCACAGCTTTTCCTTATAGAAATGTAGTGAATGAAGGAAGACACAAAACCATTACCTAGCTCTAATAGTGCATTTGATTAAACCCCTTCAACCCACTGTAGACACGGTTAACTAAAAGCACAAATCACAAACATTACAAGACATTATTTCGGGGCTGTTTCTCTATCCCTTGTGGAGTCGCCAGACTGTAAGACACAGAAATCGGTGATGCTGTCCCGGGCTCCGCGGCCCGGTCGGGAGTACGGAGTAGCCCGCATGGGACTAAACTGGAGAAATAAAATGGAGTCGCCACCCAGTGTGAACTGGGAAATGATTTAAGGCTGCACCCACCCCTCGCAAGGGAAGACCTTAAACCGTTGGGTTCGGAATGGTCTCTTACTTATGCCACTTGTAATGAATGGATTTGTGTAATAATCTAACCAAGTCTACGCAACATACATACACAAAATAACCTACATCTAAGTTCGCATACAACCTATATCTAAGTTTGCATATAACCTATATCTAAGTTTGCATGCATAAAAGTAAGTCGAAATAACGGCAAGCACACTATCTCATGGACACATTAAATTGATGAATACGGAAACATAAATAAATAACCTATTGTCTAAATATAATCATTGAAGAGATATAATTAAGCTCCTAGTACGAAAGAAACAACTAAATCATGCATAAAAATAACATACTAAATAACTAAATCATACATAAAAATAACATGCTATTTCTAATAAATAACAAATAAACACAAGATTATATGAAACGAAATATGTGTGTTTCTCAAGCGGTACGTGGAATTGTATCCCAAGTTCAGACCGCACTACCGTCCATTCGGATTCAGCTACGGAATTTACGTCTGGGTTTCCATCCGATATACCACGAGAGATAGCACAAAATCATTCATCACATGGCTGCAACATACATAAATCACCAATACGCATGCGAGGAAATACTAATAAATAATAAAAAAAATGAACGAGAATAAATAAAAGGGTGCCCTCAGGTCTTACCTCTTAAGTCGCCTCTTAGAAGTGCGTTACGCGGTTGTCGAAAGGGTTGATGCTCCGCAACTTTTCTGATTTACTGGTTCGTTGTTTTCCTTCATTGCCTCGCAGTTTTGGGCTGCAATTCACTCTGTTTTGCTGTTGTTTTTTGTCACTATTTTTTGCAGTGAGACTGTACTGTTTTCTAGGCAGATTTTTCGGTAATTGCAAGGCCAGTTTCATGCTTTTTTTGGTGATATAAGGTGCAGTTTCTGGACAGATTTTTGGTGGTTACAAGGGCAGTTTCGGTGGACAGTTTGCGGTGGTTTCAGGTAATTTTTGAATGCAGTTTTTGGGGCAGTTTTGGTGAATATGGGGGCTGTTAGGGGACTGTTTTGTGCATGGATGGAGGGTTGTTAAGGAGTTTTTTTATGCGTGGATGGAGGGCTAGTTTCTTGCTGTGTTTTGCGGCAAAGAGGGGGTAGTTTCTTGTTGTGTTTTGCGGCAAAGGATCTTAGGGCAGTGTTTTCGGTGATGGAGGAGGAACTTGGGCTCTACTGGTTCACGAAAATTGCAGGGGAAATTTCTTTGTGTTGGGCGTGAGTGCTAGGGGAATGAATGGTTGTATTATGGTCCTTTTTATAAGAAAAGTTTAAGGCTTTCCTTGTATGGGAAGGGAATGAATCATGCAATTTATGGAGAATATCTTCTAATTAGTGTGCTACAATGAAATGATCTCTCTAATTTAGGGAGGGGATTGTTTTAGTTTAGGAATGAGATTTAATTTAATTAGGAATGTGATTTATGAGATTTGATTTGATTCTTATAATTCGGGAAGGTGATTTGATTTGATTTCAACATGTGTTTAATGTGTTAATTGTTATTTTGGATGGGATGAGCGTGTGGCATGGAAGGCTTGGGCGTGTGTTTGGGTTCTTTTTGGTGGGCTTGGCCGTGTGGTTGGTGGTGTATGGGCTTGGGTGTGTGGCTTGCGGGGGTTTTGGGCCAGGAATAAGTCTTAAAACAGAGGTCCAACGAGCAAACTCGAAGCTAAGCAACTAATTAAATCCAACAAGGAATCAATTTATGAACTTTCCCTTCCAACGTCCGTTTCCCGCAACTTCCACAACTTAATGGGTAGTGCCTCCATACGAGGCTCATCATCGGGACTATGCAAAAATACAGTGCCTTCAGATACCTAAACCTCGTACACATACAGGACGACAGATCTTATCTTGATAGGCACTTGATTAACGAGTGCATTGGTCCACACACAAAGAACATCTAGAGGCCAAACCATGAAAGGTTTCTGACAAACATGCCATCAAAGTGTGGAAGATATCACACAAAATCAATGTTATCCTATAGTCAAAGGATCACATATGCTACTCGACTCGAGGAGATTCCTATTGACGGTGGTGTGTACTTTAAACTATTAGGAATCACATGTGAGTCATTCAGTATTCGCTCCAACGAAAACCCACATGTCTATACGAGCTTCACATGCTCATGGTACATCGGGTTAAACCATTGGAACTCCAATTCCAATATATGACATGTGCTTGTCTTCTCGGTTATAGGAATTCGACCGTATTCTAAAACCTACGACTAGGAATATTTACTTTAAGAATAGTTTATAATAATTATAATATTATCCTAATGTCGGACCACCTAATGTCTAGTATTACTATAAGATTATTCTAAGGTCGATGTAATTATCAACATATATATATGCATTTAATATGCATAAGGACATTATCATTAATAAGGTTTGAAATGAAAATGTAGTTATTTTATTAATAAATAATAAAATATAATGTATTATACATTATTCGGATTGACGCTCAAGCACTAACTCCAACAAACTCTCACTTGCTTAGTGCCAATCTAAATGGTACCGCAGTCTCATCACCTCTACATGTTTATGGAATAAATTATGAGGTAAGGCCTTAGTAAGCGGGTCTACTATGTTGTCTAGTTCTTGAACCTTCAAGACCACTATGTCTTCTCGTTCAATAAACTCTAATCACGTGATATTTCCTATCCACATGTTTAGACTTGGAATGCGCCATCGGCTCATTAGGCTACGCAATGGCTCCATTATTATCACAGTACAATGGGATCGAATCCTCAATACTAGGCACAATGCCAAGTTCTGTGATAATATTTCTAATCTATACAGCTTATTTAGCAGCTTCTAAAGCCGTTATAAATTCCGCCTCAGTGGTGGAATCAGCTCTTAAGCCTTGCTATGGACATCGCCAACAAACTGCACCATTATTAAGAGTACATATATATCCAAATGTGGACTATTTATCATCTGGATCTCCTTGGAAGTTAGTGTATATATAACCCTTAAATTGTAGTTAATCTTCCCTATATATTAGAAACTTATCCATAGTACCCTTAAGATATTTCAGGATATGTTTCATGGTTGTACATTACCTGGATCAGATTGATATCGGTTAGTCATAATGGCGCTGAAACTAATGTTAGGTTTCGTATATAATATAACATACATAATGTTTCCTAGAAGCATATGGCAAGTTAGAAGTTTTAAATATCTCTTCCTCAATTTGAGGTGTCATTTTCTTCGAAAGATGTATGCCATATCGGAAAGGTGCATTTACTGCTTGCAGTTGGTAAAACCATACCTTTCTAACATTTTATCTATGTATGTGGATTACGACAACCCTATAAGCTTCCTAACTCTATCACGGTAGAGCCTTATACCTAGTATATAGGAAGCTTCACCCATGTATTTCATGGAGAAGTTCTTGTAAAGGTAGGCTTTCACACTTTGCATCAATCCTATATCATTTCCAATGATAAAGATATCATTTACATACAAAACAAAGAAAACTATCATTCTCCCACTCACTTTCTTATAATCACATGGTTCTTCCTCGTTCTTAATGAATCCAAATAATCTAATTATCTCATCAAAATGATGATTCCAGCTTCGGGATGTCTGCTTAAGTCTATAATATACTTTTGGAGATTACAAATCTAGTTTGAAGTCTCACTGGATATGAAACCCTCTGGTTGTTCCATATAGAGATCCTCCTAGAGGAATCCATTTAGGAAAGTGGTTTTCACATCCATCTGCCATATCTCACAATTATGATATGCAGCAAAGGCTAAACGAATCCTAATGGACTTTAGCATGGCTACTGATGAAAACGTTTCCTCATAGTCAATCCTATGACATTGAGTGTAAACTTTAGCTACCAATCGGGCCTTAAAGGTTTCAACCTTTCCATCGGACCCTCGCTTCCTTTTATAAACCCATTTACAACCAATAGGTTTAACTCCTTCAGGAAGTTCAACCAAGTCCCAGACTTGATTGTCATGCATAGAATCCATTTCAGACTGCATGGCTTCCTACCATTTTCCTGAATATATATCCAATTTCGTCTGTTTATACATAGTCGAATCTTATTTCCTCCAAGAGAAGAACATCAAGGCTCACATCAGATGTTAAAAAATAATATATTATGAGGCCTTGATATTCTATTCGACATACGTAGAACTTGTGCTGTAGATCCCTCACCTAGTTGGATCTCTGATTCCATCTCAGGTTCCTTACTGTTGGGATCAAACTCATTAAGTTCAATCTTTCTAAAATTCTCACTTTCTCTAAAAAATTCATTTTCAAGAAAAGTGGCAAAGCGAACAACAAATACATTTTATTGCTCATAATCATAGAATTTATATCCCAAAGAATTTTCAGGATATCTAATGAACCTATATTTATACCCCATGGGTGCTAGTTTATCCCGGTGAGCAACTCTAGCGTATGCAGGACAACCCCAAATCTCTAAGACTTGGATTTCTACCGAACAATATCTAATATGAGGTTGTAGAAACAACTTTCGATGAACTCTATTAAGTATGTGGGCAACAGTTAAGCATAACCCTAAAGGTATTTTAAGATATGTATAGCTCACATAGATCGCACCGTATCTAATAAAGTATTATCTATCCATTCAAACACACCATTGTGTTAAGAAGTTCCTAGTGGGCTATATCGGGAGAGAATTCAATTCTCCCTTAAATAACTTCTGAATTCGTTGCTCATAAATTCACCACCGTGATATAATCAAAGAAACTTGATGAATTTATTGATTTGTTTTACTACTTCGTTTCAGAATATTTTGAACTTGTCAAATATTTCTGATTTATAGACATATTCATATCTAGGCTTATCATCCGTGAAAGTCACGAAGTATGTAGAACTATCATGAGCGGCATGATTTAATGGACCATACACATCATTGTGTATTAGCTCCAATAAATTTTCAGCACGATGTCCAACACCAAGAAATGGGGATTTTTTCATTTTCCCTAGGAATTATTACTCACAAATTGGATAAGGGTCTAAGGTAAGATCTTCAATCAAACCATCCTTAACCAATTTTCATAGACGTCTAACACCTATGTGGCCCAATCTCATATTCAATAATTCAGTATTATTTAATTCAGATCTATTACTTGTATTTTCCTCTACAATGACGACATCTCTATATGTTTCCAAAACATAGTGACCGTTAGATAAAGAACATTGTCTTTATCATATAAACATAAAGCATCATCTTTAATGTTTATTTTATATCATTCTTTATATAATATCGGAAAAAATATTATATATCTGATAAGAGAGGAAATATAATAATAGTCATGTAAATCTAATTTACATTTATTATGGAGATATATAACAACTATTCTTATGGCTTTGACATCCAATGTCTCACCATTGCCAACTCTAAGCTTGATCTCTCTTATGTTTAGCCTTCTTTTATGGAGTTGAAAATATGAGTAGGACTATCGGTGTCTAACACCTAACCACTATTTGCATTTAAGGCTAATGAGATGTCAATAATAGGAAAAATACAAAGCGTACTTGGGGTTCATGCTTTTTCTTTCATCTCTAGACAATCTTTCTTCCAATGTCCAGATTTCTTGCAGTGTAGACATGCACACGAGCTACAAGCGGTCTAGCAGTTTGTTTCTTGGAATCTTTCTTCTAATATCCTATTGCAATCTTTTTAGACTTCCTAGAAATCTTTGAAGAGCTTGCTCCACCATGGAGGTACAAAGTGGGATTCCCTTTATTCAATTTATGTTTTGCCTAACGTAACATATTATGAAGCTCTTCATATGCCACTTTCATCGAATGCGTCACAAAGCCAGGTATCGGGTAAAGAAGATAAAATCAGATATTGTCATAGCTAATCATCTATCAAAATGTCTTGTCATTCCATATATCGGATCTGGTCAATCATGTTCAAAAAATGAATGCTAACCACTCATTTATTCTTGAGCGTATCATATAATAATTCCTTAGACCTCCGATATATCTCAATTTCTTGATTTGCTTCAAACAACTCTTTGAGCGCTTCCATAATGCTCCAAGCATTTGGTACATCTATGTACTATCTAAGCTAATTAGAAATAAATTTGACAGACATTGGATTGAGCGTAACATACCTCAATCATTCTAACTCCAAGTCAAGGCAGATGTTCATCTCATACTCTAAGTAGTTCAAGACTTCTTTTAGAATCCAAAAGTCTTGCTAATGGGTTTGCGGCAGCCATCTACAAGACAACATTTAAACACTAGCAGTACATTGTCCATTTCAATATAAAATCACTAATTGATTATGGAATTTTAAATCTATTAGTGCCTTCCCACTAATTTACATAATTTTGTAATCTCCCTTAACGGAAAAATAGAAATTTGACTATCAAAATTTCATAGCGGGAAGTGGATCCCATGACATTTACTCCAGCCTCACACTAATGACGATCTTGGCCTTTATAAACTTATTAGGTAGACCTCCAAGGTCAATCACTTCATGTGACTCCTAGTTTGGTCATGAAACATTTCTTATCCTCACACTAATGACGATCTCGGATTAAGATGTATTCCAGGTGTATACTTGTCAAAGTACACTAATGAGCTTCGTATGTACACCCTTACAATAATGATGGTATTAACTCATCACGCTACATCTAATGTTTTACCAGAGTGACCTAAGTGCCGAGCACTTATACCCTCACACTAATGACGATCTTGGATATAAGTAGTAAGAACTCATTCATCTTCATATTGACAAGACGTACCATCTAATAATGCTCCAACATTATTAATACTATTACTTAAAATAAATGAATCACCTAATCATGGGAGATTTCTGACAATCAAGTCATTAACATGTTTGGGTCAAAATTAAAATTTTAATTTAAAACATGCAATGCATATCCAAAATGACATGCATAATTAAATTAAAATATAGAGGCATAGATTAAAATTCATGTCAAACATGCAACATGTGTTGTGTGGTTAAGCCTTGCATCTGATACCATTCTGTTGGAGCAGATGTGGAACTCCTAGGGCCGGATTGGTGCTCCGCACAACGAAAGTGGGTCTATCCCATGGATATCTAGTATGGGTGTATTTTAAAATATTTTATGTAAAACTACATTCTATTTCGAGTCTGTAGGACAAAACGGGGACCAAAACGGAGTTCGGAAACTCCTTAATGGAGAAAATGAAGTTTCAGTATTCTTCAGCTCTGCGCATCGTGACGCGGAACTTGGGAGTCGAGACGCTACAAAGTGATAGAGCAATTGCGAGAGCTGAACTTCTCTACGTCGCGATGCGGAAGGAGAAGCGACGCAACGCGCCTAGGTCTGATGCTCAATGTCGCAATGCTAGAGGGGTTGAGTCGCGATGATGCCCTAGGTAGTGAGCAATTTCTACTTCAAACCAATACTAAACACTTCCAATTTTCTCCTAATACTTCAAATACACCTAAAATCCAATTTTAGCAACATAACTACCATCAACACATTTTATACAACTAACATACATGAATTCTAAAAACATATATGTATTTATTTCAATCTAAACACAAACCAATTTAGAATCCCACTATGAAATGTCTCATGAACAATTCTAGTTCACCCAAAGGTGGTCAAGTGATTCTAGATGGTAGCCATAGCTCTAAGCTTTAATATAGAGTTCCAAACTTTAATTAATTATTCCATGTCCAATATGAACATCTTTGACCCAATTATAAGCATATTGTGTTTATACTTCCAAAGCATCCTAACACAATTCATTAGCCTAATTTCAACTTTAAACTATGTAATTATGCATCCAATACATAATTCATCATTATATGTCTCACTAATGAAAACTCACTAATGAAAAACATTGCTTATGAGAAGATCAAACATTACCTAGTAAGCTTGATACAAAGATCCAATCTCATTCTCATTGTTGAAATTGTTGGAGAACTTCCAAGGTTTAGGAAGCTTCACTCCAAGATCCAATCTTGAATCTAATGCAAACAAGCTTCACTCCAATATCCAATCTTGATTTCTCATAGATGAAATGTTGTAGAGATCTTCCAAGGCATCTCTAAACATTTCTCTAACTTAGGCTACTTTCTCCAAGAATTACTTGTATTTAGCTTAGCATTCTCAAGCTTATTTTGCTTTGCTTAAGCTTAATTAAAACTTTCCTCAAGCTTGCTATTTATAGCAAAACTTAGGTAATTTTTAATTAATAAAAGTTTTAATCAACTCCTAGTTGGGCTTAATCCAATTTGTCCAAATATGAATTATTAGGTGTGATTATTCACCTTTGTCTACCACTTTGATTTAATCCAATTAAATCAAGACAAAGATTAGCAAGTGGATTAGTTCAATGTTTCCCACTGTGATTTAATCCAATATATCAAGCCAAATACACCTATAATTATATATTTGCAATTACCAAAATATCCTCAAATGGTAGAGATATTTATGAATTTACAATTAAACCATTTTCTAAATCTTGAATTAATCCAATTAGGTCAAAGTAAATAATCAATGTTATCCAATAACACTTGATTATCATAGTTGATAATTATAATATCAAATATTATCTTTTATCAAAATTAATCGGCTACCCCAGTGCTCAACGAGTACACTTCATATTGTGGGACTCTCTAAGTCCAGACACATTCGTGATATAAGCCTAGCTAATATGTACGTAATTCGAACACCTCTGAATTCACGAAGAACACGAACGACCTTTCTGAACTATACAAGTTGAGGTCATCACATATGTTTAACAATCCCTCCATCGTAGGCTATTCGAGTTGTGCTTAGGAAAATAGAATACACCGTCAAGTTTCTGAGGCGCACATATCATGTTGATATTTCCACGATTATTCATAACTGATGAGATCCACCCTAGGTGATTGACTTTAGCCAAAGCTTTAAGAATCGTGACATTACTCACATGCATACATAAACCCTTTATGGTACACATACGGGCCGATGGATCATATCTTGCTTCACAGTTGATTACTGAGTGCATCGATCCATACCCAACGAACATCTAGAGGCCAGACATGAAAGGTTTCTGATATACATGACATCAAAGTGTTGAGGATCTCACACAAAATCAATGTTATCCTATAGTCAAAGGATTACATATGTTACTCGACTCCACGAGATTCCTATTGACGGTGGTGTGTGCTTCCAACTATTAGGAATCACTTGTGAGTCATTCAGTATTCAGTCCAACCAATACCCACACGTCTATATGAGTTTCCAAAACTCATGATACATCGAGTTAAACCATTGGAACTCCAATTTCAATATACAACATGTGATAGTCTTCTAGGTTATAGGAATTCGACCGTATTCCAAAACCAACGACTAGGAATATTTACTTTAAGAATTGTTTATAATAGTAATATTATCCCAATGTAAGACCACCTAGTGTCCAGTATTACTACATGACTATTCTAAGGTCGATGTCATTCTCAACATATATATATATATATATATCCATCAAATATGCATAATGACATTACCATTAATAAGGTTTGAAATGAAAATATAGTTATTTTATTAATAAATAATAAAATATAATGTACTACATATTATTCGGATTGGCACTCCAACAGCTACCATGCATTTTTCTAGCATCATATGACTATAGACACATGGAAACATAGAATCATGACTATACAAACAAGTCGAGGTCATCACATATGTTTAACAATCCCTCTGTTGTAGGCTATCCGAGTTGTGCTTAAGAAACATAGAATACACTGTCAAGTTTCCAAGGCACACATCTCATGTCGACACGTCCACGATTATTTACAACTTAATCAGAAACCATTTTTGATAAAATCGATCCACCCTGGGTGATCAGCTTTGGCGCCAAAGTCTTAAAAATCGTGACTTACTCACATGGATACCTAAACCCCTTATGGTACACATACGGGCTGACATATCATATCTTTATAAGCACTTGATTAACGAGTGCATCAGTCCACACCCAACGAACATCTAGAGGCCAAACCATGAAAGATTTTTGACATACATGGCATCAAAGTTTGGAGAATCTCACATAAAATCAACGTTACCCTATAGTCAAAGGATCACATATGTTACTCGACTCGAGGAGATTCCTATTGAATGTTGTGTGTACTTCCAACTATAAGCAATCACATGTGAGTCATTCAGTATTCGCTCCAATGATACCCACATGTCTATGCGAGCTTCCCATGCTCATGGTACACTGGGTTAAACCATTGGAACTCCATTTCCAATATACGACATGTGTTTGTCTTCTCGGTTATTGGAATTTGACCGTATTCCAAAACCAACGATTGAGAATATTTACTTTAAGAATAGTTTATAATAGTAATAGTATCCCAATGTAAGACCACTTAGTGTCCAGTATTACTACATGACTATTCTAAGGTCGATGTCATTCTCAGCATATATATATATATATATATATCCATCTAATATGCATAATGACATTACCATTAATAAGGTTTGAAATGAAAATGTAGTTATTTTATTAATAAATAATAAAATATAATATACTATATATTATTCGGATTGACACTCCAAACACCAACTCCAACAGCTAACATGCATTGTTTTTAGCATCCTATGACTATACACACATGTAATGAGCTTCATTTGGTAAAATCCCAAATTCCTCAATTCTTAAGGGTTGGCCAAGTATTATATGGCATGTAGGTGTTTTTTTTTCTTTTAATTGATAATGAATGATCTTGGTTGAAGGGTTTGGACGATGTTTTAGCTTGTAAAATGTTATGTTGTAAAATTTTGAGTGGGAGGAGGGGTAAGAGTCGGCCAAGCTAGGAAGAAATGGAGGGTTGTTTTGAATGTAATATGAAGTTTTGAATCAGGTTATTGTTCAACGGTGATGTAAAACGAGGGTATGGTTAGCTAGGATTGTAAGAATGGTGGAATTTAGGCATGTCGTACACCAAATGTTCGACGTAATGCCAAGCTCGATTTAAATTGAGAAATTAAGCATATTTTGTATGTTATGAATAGTGTTTATAATATGGGAAAATTTTTTGAGGATTTCTGGATTAAATGTATTAAATTATACGATGAAATATGGAAGATAGGTAGCAAAGTCAGTTTTTGTCCCGTTCCGGACAGGTTGTGTTTGGTCGCTTATAACTTGAGTTACATATGTCTGATTGATGAAAAGTAATATTCTGGGTAAACTAGACACATAAAGGAGTAACATATTCAAAATTCAGAATTTTTAGACTTAAGATGAGGCCAAATCGAATTTTTGAATT
The DNA here is from genome assembly GCA_019454045.1 of Zanthoxylum bungeanum. NCBI lineage: Eukaryota > Viridiplantae > Streptophyta > Magnoliopsida > Sapindales > Rutaceae > Zanthoxylum > Zanthoxylum bungeanum. The sequence continues at coordinate 34,568 of SKCR01042813.1, forward strand.
TAGGATACATGTTGCCACTACACCCAGTTTTTCAGCATGAACAGCCCATAAACTTCGGTTTATAACTTGAGTTTCTGAAACCTAAATTGAGATCTGTAAAAACCAGCATAAACTACATACATTAAGAACCATTCTATTAAAATTAGTAACTCAACAAAGTCAAGTATTCATGCATTGCATATTTTATTTACTGATCCGAAGCATATCTCACAACTTATATTCTAATAAAGTTTATCGATTATAGATAATCGCAGGAACCGTGACTTGATTTGACATTGTAAAGTAGTGCCAGTCAGTTTCTAAATTTGTGAGTGGATATTTTATTTTCATAATCTTTTATTAATTTTATAAAGTTAAATGAATTTAATTTTGTTTAAGTTCTACTTTGAGATGAGACAAAGTTGTAAAAATGTTTTGATGAGTTAAAAATATTTTTAGTTCAAAACATTTTTAGACCAGTTGAGAAATGTTATCATATTTTTGAAATTTTGAATGATTTCTCTTCTGACTTTTTATAGATTTGGGGAAAACCCCAATCTCAGAGACTTTTGGAATTGACAGATTATGAAATTGAAGGATTATGTAATTGATGGATACAGCAGACACGTGCACATATAGTTTCAGGACTAGGTGGACGGTGTGCTACATGACACCCCTAGATCATAATTTCAGGGCCAAAATGAGAGCATTGATTAGTGCTCTTGTCTCTAGTTCAGTAACGTAGGGGACAACGATACGTATTTCCCCAAGGCACTAGTTAGACGTGTAGGGGGACGATATTACGTAAAGCCCCCATACTTCAGTTGTTTTCCAGATGAGATTTTCAGAAACGACAGTTTTATGAAAGAGTTTTAGAAAAATTAGTTTTACAAGAGATCTCGGAGTTTTACAGAAAGAAAGAAGTTTCTAGAAAAGTTTTGCAAAAATGATTTATTTTCAGACAAAAATAGTTTTCAGAGAAGATCACTAGGTCATTCAAACGATCTAACCCCCACCACTCACCAGTGTTTTTTGTTTTGTAGGTCTACTCAGAGGACGAGCTCGAGATAATGGATACTGATGGCAGTCACTATGGTTATTGGGTCCACACATCAATCAGATCTGAGGTATATGGATCACTCAAAGTCAATGTTGTAATAGTTAAAGTACAAGTCGGGTTTTAGTTGCATGAGGATCTTTACTTAAGGTTGGCAGAGTCAAAGTTACCAGAGTTTAGCATAATAAGTTCAGTGATGTAAAAGACAAAGTTTACTTAACGAAATTAAGTTGGGCAAATAGACCTCTAATGTAAGTGTGTGATTTGTGATTGTAGAGTTCAGTTAGTCAGTCAGTCAATTAGAGGCTAAGGGTGATAAGGTGACATGTCGCTTACCGGTAGCATCTACGAGAGGGAGATGTTACAAAGTTTGTATCAGAGCATGGTTAGGGAGTCGGTGACTGCAGAGTGGGTAGAGTGATGGGGTCTTGTATACGTAGTATGCCCGGAGTACTTGTATGTGAGACATTACCTCTCCAGTATCTGATCCTTGAGTATGTTCTTATGCCCTATAGAAAGGTTAGTAAGATTTCCGAGAATCATTTGAATATCCATCCAATAATCTGAAACTAGAATCCTTATTATAGCATAATCCTTCTATAACCATTCAAAGATGACACCCAAAGTTCAGACATGATTAGTGAAAAGAACAACTATTGAAGTTTTCTAGAATATATACCTGAAGGTTTAAAGAGAGAGACAGCTAGAAGAATGTGCGAAACTAGAAAGCAAAGAAAGATGTTTATACTTAGAGTAAGTCGAGATAATAGATTGAATAGAAAAAAAAAATTGATAGTAAAGAAATGCATGAACTTGTAGTAGTAAAGAGAATAGAATGAGCAGAAACAGACATAAGAATGTTAGATAGGCTCAAGTAAGGTTTCTTCCCTCCTTAGAGAATCCCATAGAGTAGATCCAATAACTTTTGAGATCCTTGTATGCATAGAAAGCTTTCCGTACGGCAAAATGTAGTTAAAAAGTAAAAAAAAAAAATCTGATCTAGTTATGAAGATTCCTAATAGGTTTGAGATATCTAGGAGAACTTAAGGATTTCAGATACCCTAGTCTAGAATCAAGACTTAGTAAGACCGATATCATAAGAAGCAGCAAATTGGTTATATTACCAAAGGAGTCCGAGTAGGTGAAATCGTAACTTGACTATTATCCGACCCCGTAAAGGTACTGGATAGGAAAACGTCCTAGCAAGGTTCATCTCATACCTATTCTGAAATAGGTAATGGATTAAGCTAGGGCAATCGGTAAATGACACCAGTACAAAAGTATTGAACATTGTTTGACATTCAAACCTTATTGACCAGAATAGATAAAGGTATTTGTAAGAAGACCCAGTACCTACCATAGTATACCACAAAATAGAAATAGAAAACCTTAAGATATAAGACTACTAGGTAGAGATCCATCAAAGCTGTAGAAATTAGTAAGAGAGCCTAGTCTAGCATATGACGTAGACAAGCTTGCCTGAAGCTTGCAACACCAGCAGAAGTCCATAGACTAGACCAGCAATAGTAGTAACCTATATAACCCTAAGAAACAGATCCAGTAAATGAGAATCATTGAAAACCCAAGAAACGGTAAGGAAATATAGTACAGGTCAAGATATAGATAACGCAACTCGAAGATTACAGCACAAGCAGAAACCATAAAATAATTGATAGAGTTGTGTAACCTCAAGCTATAGCAAGACCCATATGACCCTCAATAGTACATACTACAAATCTCCCCTACCACAATACTGACCCCGATAAATATTGAGACACTCACCCAGACTACTACAAAGCTTCGACAAGTAGTAGCAGTACTATTTTCCCCAGCCCTTTATAAGATGCACATATCCACCTCCTAAATACGAAATTTGGTATAGCCCTAGTTAGGTATAGTTAAGAACTCATCAGAACATATACAGCACCTGATAGTACACTAGCCAGATCAGTCGAGTACATGAGAATGCTAAGGAGACATGTAAGTTTACATTTCCTGAATAGTGGAACCGTTTCTTATATGTCTTAAGTTTAGCCAAATTTAGTAAATTTATCTTAGCCTGCTACCAAACCTAAAATGTTTGAAGAAGTAAGGACTGATGGAATTCGAGTAGAAGAAGACAGAGCATATGACATCATAAGAATAAAATGTACGTTTTATAAGACCTTTTCGTTGAGCCAAAAATGGAAAACTAAGAAGAAGAATAAGACGAAGCTACCTGGAAATAGGTAACCAATAGAGTACAGTAAGACTTGGAAGTCTATATTTCGGAGAATTCCCAATAGAGGATAGTGCGAGTATCGGTAAAAAGCCGAACTAGAAGAGAATCTAGGCATTGAATTCAAGTGGCTCTTTAGCCTTAGTACTTCTGTGTGATAACCCAAAATAGACTTTGATTTCTCGACCCCTCCCAATCTTAGTTAGATAGCTCCAGTAGCGATGAACCACCTTATCCGTCTTAATAATGTTCTCAGGAACAGGTAGGGTTCATATGTAGTGTACACCTTTAAGGCACGATCGGAGTCATTTCATCCCACAGAACGATGACATTACCCTTAGAATAAGGTATTTGAGGCACATAAATCATGAGAGCCTCAGATACAATATATAGCATAATCAGAAGAGAGAAAGGCTCTAGGCAATAAGGTGTAAGTGGAATTGCCGAGGAGATATTACAAATAAAAGAATACTAGTCAAATAATGACAAAGGTACATGAGCAGCAAAATGTACTTTCAGTTTCAGGTTCAGTAGTACTACATGCTTTTGTATGAATCTATCCTGCAACGTTAGACATAACTAAGGACATTAGAGTACCAATGATTGAATATGTGTGAATTGATTAATGATGATACTGTAGATGGAATATTAGAAGCTATTAATGACAAAGAATGAAAAGAAGTTAACTCTTACAAGTATGAGTATCATGGTACCAGAAACCAAAAACAAGGTAAGATAAGTTAGAGGTTATATATAATATGACGCGACTCAAAGATGTTATTTTAGGTAATGCAGTCTTTTGAGGGAATTAGTAATGCAATAATTTCTCTAATAATTGAGATTTATAACTAGTACAGAAGTTTGTGCAGTAGATTTAAAAAATAGTAGAGAAACCTTTGCAAATTAACTGAATGCATACAACGTTATTTACTAGAGAGATTATTAAGTGTCTACCTCACAAAAAGAGATGAAGAACCTCGAGGTGTGCTCAAAAGATAGGGAAACGAATGTGATGAGTGAAAATATATCAATATTTACCGCCCATTTTACTTAATATTTTGTTTAGTTTCTCGGGTTTGATGAACGTTTTGATGTGTTTTAGTTTATTTTGCAAATAAAATAATATTGGGACACAATGAAATCATTTAGAACAAAATGTGGGTCAAATAAGGGCAAAAATTGGACTTGACATATTAATTTTGGAGATTGGAAACTTGAAAGGGCGTTTTAACGAAGTGCAGTTTTGGAAATTCCAATTTTGCGCATCTGTCGTATTTTGGGCATAACTGTTTACTCCGATATCGGATTGAGCTGATTCAAGTTCCAGATTAAATAAGACTCAAAGATCTACAACTTTGAAAGATAAAATAATTTCGAATTCTGAAGATTTCATACCCGAAATGGATGAACCATCCAGAAGTGTGTTGTGTGTAATTATTAAAGTCATTTTCAATCATTTTCAAAGTAAAAAAATAAATTAATAAATAAATAATAAAAATTATCAAATCACCACCAAACATGATAAGCAATTATTGGAGCAACTAATAATGGATTTGGTGGATGATTTGATGGAAGCAAAATTTTTCCTATAAATACCAAGCCATTTTTGTAAAATTCATACTTTCTTCTAAGGAATTCCTTAAGAATACTAAGAAGATTGTATCTTGTTTGTTTATTACAGTTTCAGTAATTAATTTCCGCTTTCGCAGTTTCTTTTCTTTACTTTTCAGTTTTTACTTTCCACAATTTACTTTTATGCACAGTACTTTTCTTTCTTTAATTTTCAGTTTTTACTTTTCAGTAATGAGGAGGTAACTCCCCTTTGTTGGGGTAAAAGGTAAAACTTTTATTACTAATATTTAGATTAATCTCCCGTAATTATAATATATAACTAGTTAAAACTGACTTAATGAGGATACCGCCATATTGGTCGGTTGGTAATTATTTAAATTAGTTTGTAAAACCTGACTAACTGGATACCGCCCCTGATTGGTCAGTTGGTAATTAATTATTAATTTGACTTAATCTGGATATAGCCTGTATGGCTGGTTGGTAATTATCATGCAAAGTTAATATATTAATTAATGGAGATATCTAAAATAGAAGTAATAAAAGTGGATCATTTTACCTCAGCATTTTCTTTTATTGTACTTTTAATTTATTTACTTTTCAGCAATTTACTTTCAGCATTTACTTTTCAGCAATTTACTTTCAGCAATTTACTTTCAGCATTTACTTTTCAGTAATTTACTTTCAGCATTTACTTTTCAGCAATTTACTTTGAGCATTACTTTTCAGCAATTTACTTTCAGCATTTACTTTTCAGCATTTAATTTTCAGTATTTAATTTCAGTATTTACTTTCCGTCATTTACTTTTTAGCAATTTACTTTTCAGCATTTTTACTTTATGTATTTTACTTTTAAGTTTTTACTAGCCCTAGTATGTGTCGTAACTAAGTTAGTTATCTGGGGTTGTGATGAATTCTAATATCACTAGTTTATAAGGGGTTATTTTATAGTTTGGGTACTTTAAAGGTTTACTTATTAAGTCTTAAGCTTAATGCTTCTTGTTGTCTGATCACCAATAAGATTGATGTGGTAAATCTAAAATAAACTTGACAAAGGAATTTTATGTTTCAGCCTTAGACTTAATAGCCCACGATCTTCCTTGAGGATAGATAACCCTTTAATAGATTTCCTTACAGGATAGACATATACCTGTTGGGAGGGGGTAGCCATAATTGGAACTTAAACTTAATGAATCCAGGTAATTTGGTTGACATAGACATATGGTTTAATTGGGTTATACTGGGTATTTGCGTCTGACCATCGACAAAGGCTTTCGCATAATTTAGTGTTCCATGTTAGTAAACCGATTTATTACACAAACATGAAATAACCACTTCATCTTTTAAAAGATATTAGAAAGATTCATAACCCTAGATAGTTTCCTAATATTGAATTTTCTTAAACCTACTTTCGCGCAATTTTATTTACATGTTTTTAAATTCAAAATCATCACCATTTCAAATCAATAAATCAACCTGTTAGATACTAGTAATCATTTGACCTCATAAAATTAATAGATTAGGTATTAAGTCATCGTGGGATCGATACTTTTTATACTACTTGAACGATACGTGCGCTTGCGTTATACGCGTGTGATTACACACCGGTCAAGTTTTTGGCGCCGTTGCAGGGGACTTATTTATCTTTTACTATTAGTTTAGAGGTTAGATACATTTACTTGTATCTAATTTCTTTTTACTTATTGTTTTTATTTTCTTGTGTTTCAGGTTCTCAGATCCTTCATGAGATGAACCAGAAGCTTTGAACTTCGACCGCTTGACCAAGAAATTGAAAGAACCATCAGACAGTTGAGAAGGGAAATGCGAGAAGGCCAATAAGCTTTAGTCAACATGGAACCTGAACCTTTGGAGGTTGCACCACCAATTCCCATTCAAGACAGAACCATTCTGGTGGTTGACAGATTCATTTCATGTATTATACTTCCTCTCTTACCATCAAATGCATGTGACATCAAAACATGCATTCAAATGATTCAGCAGTCAGTTCAGTTTGGGGGGAATGGAACTGAAGATCCTAATGCTCACATCAGCAACTTCCTGGAAGTTTGCGGCACTTTCAATTACAACCGAGAAGCTGAAGAAGCAATGAGACTGCGTATTTTCCCATACCCCTTGAAGGACGGAGCTAAAGCTTGGCTACATTCACTACCAGCAGGTTCCATCACAACTTGGAACACTTTAGCCACCAAATTTCTTGCAAAGTACTTTCCAGCAGCTAGAACTGGAAAGCTGAGGAATGACATCACATTCTTTGTGCAACAAGACTCAGAAACTCTCTACGAAGCTTAGGAAAGGTACAAAGATTTGCTCCGGAAATGTCCTCACCATGAGATTCCAAAATGGCTTCAAGTCCCAACTTTCTATAATGGACTTTCTGGACTCATGAGAACCACAATCGATGCTGCTGCTGGAGGAGCTTTAATGGCAAAATGAGAAGATCAAGCCTGGGACCTAATCGAAGAAATGGCCAACAACAATTCCTTGTGTCCAACAGAAAGGAGCATGATCCAAAGAATTGCAGGAATTTATGAAAGTGGAGCCAATACAGCAGTCAACGCCAAGCTGGATCAGATATGCAAATTCATGGAGACTCTCAGCACTGGATCCACAAGTTCACCATATGAGGAAGAGCACCAGAACCAAACCAACTTGAAGAGACGGTGAATTATGTCAACAATTTCACAAACAGGGGAACAATCCATATTCCAACACCTACAACCCGGTGAAGGAATCATCCCAATTTTCCATGGAGCAACAATTTAGGACAAAAGAAAATCCACTACCTGGATTCAAAACAGTAGAACTATCTACCACCAGGATTCCAACAGCAAAACCAGGAGATTGAAAAGAACCAGAAATGAAAGAATGGATTGCAGAGAATTCAAAAAAAGCAACAAGCAGCATATAATGATATCTTTCAGAGCCAATCAGCTTCCATCAAAGCACTGGAAATCAAATCGGACAACTGGCTAATACTCAAGTTACAGACTGCCAGGGAATCTTCCCAGCAACATAGAACCAAATCCAAGGAACATAGGGAAGGAACAGTGTTATACCATCATGTTAAAAAGTCGGTACTGAAATAAACAAAGATGTTGGAGCCAAAACAACTGAAGAGGGAAGTTCAAAAGAAACAAAGCAACATATGGAGGAAAAAAAAGCAAAGGAAAAAGAACAGATCACTCCACCTCCACCTTTTCCTCAGCGTCTTCAGAAAAACAAACTGGACAAGCAGTTTGCTCGTTTCCTGGAGGTGTTCAAAAAAAGAGCACATCAACATTCCATTTGCAGAAGCCTGGGAACAAAATGCCCGGCTATGTAGAATTCATGAAAGACATTCTTGGTGGCTTCTTTTAGGTCTTCCCAAAATCAATTAAGCTTATGAAAAGTGTGAATACATGAAAGTTAAGTTGCGGAAATACTCACTTTGATCGGATTTGCGATGCTATGAAACACAAAAATTTCTTTGCTCCCTTGAAGCTCTCGGAAATACCTCCATTTTGTGCTCCTTTGATTCGGTCAACCTCCATGGAAATGATCTTCAAGCTCCAAGCTTTGTGAATGGATTCCATGCTCATGAATGGGTTTCACTATCACCTTTGTTTGACCCCTTTGATGTGCTAGCATCTTGGAAAAAATTTTCCACAAATTCTTTCTTGTTCATCATCGTTGTTCTCGGCAAAGAGAAGCAAATAGAGAGAAAAATGGCCATTGGCTGAATGTTGAGGGAGGAGAGAGAGAGACGAGAGATTAAGTGTGTGTGGGTTGTGTAATTTTGATTTCAAAAATCAAAATAAGATATCCAAAATTGTTGGTAAATCATCTCCCATCATTTCCAACTTGGAGTGTTTAACACCACTATCACCAACCACAAACTTCTATCACTATAAAGTGATAAAGTTGACTAGTGATGTGACTTGATGTGACTTGTGGGCCCACTTGATTCGAAATGCGAATGGGCCCCGCAAATACTCCCGGGCTCGGGTTCGCTAATTCGAATTAACGAATTTTCCGTTGCGACGTAATTAAATCAAATTTAATTAAATAATTATGCCTAGCAAAATTACTATTCACGTCACTATCGATTAATTCCAAATTAATCGTTCTCTCTCTTAAATAATATTTAACCCAGATAAAATATCTTCGTAATTAATCCTAGATTAATTTTCTCTCTCTACTTATTAATCCCATATTAATAATGTGCGAGTCATACGTCATCGGTGAATCTTCGGGAAGCGACCCATGAGATCCCCGGATATGTTGGTAGTATATCTGGTCGTCGGACTATCCGAACACGTACGTACCTAGTATTACGTTTTTACCGATTTACAAGACAAGTTGGCTTCTAGCAAAGCACCGTGCCTACCCAATTCTCCAGAAATATTCTTAAAGGAATATATAATCTGATCAGGCGTAGTATACGTAGTATTGCGTATTTCGATCCAGTATCAGATGTCACGTGCTAGGGCTGGGCTGGGCTGGAATTGTGTCTGCCCGTACGAAACACATATCGATCTCTGGTAACTAGTCTCTATAATCGGATAAGCATTGACCTAGTCATATTATCCCGATAGCTTGCAGCATATAAGAGCACCAGTTCCGTATCCTACGTGACCCATCATCTCCATATGACTGGAGTGATACTTCCATCTTGACATCACACCCAATACACTACGATTCTCAATATACCCAGAAGAGGCGTACACAGAACCGGTAAAGCCCTGTACGACCAAAACCAAAGTACATTGATTGTCGCAAGTATTAGCGGTGCAAGTCTCAGGTTTAAGACCAAATACACTACCCTGATTCGGGCTTCCATAGACACATAGTCATACTACCAATGGAATTCTGAGGGGTCTATCCAGAGCGAAGCTGTTTCTATACCATCGGTAAACACAACCTCCTATTACACTTGCATGAGTATCCAATACCCAAATATAGGAGAATTATGTCGTTATGCTCCCACAACGCGCACAAGTGCAATACTAGTCTATTCCGTATTATCGATGTCCAATCTCGATAATACTCCGACTAGGGATTTTTAATGATTAAACCTTCATGGATTGATATTGTCTCATATCTTATCAATCCGGAACTAATCATATGGACTTTTATCATTTATATATCCCGGTAATCCAATTACAAATGATAAAAAAGCAATTCCCTTTGTCACATAGTTAATTTGTACAACAAAATCATGTTCTGTACAAATAGTGATGATATAGGTCATAATTGTCCAACAATCTCCCACTTGGCATATAGCAAATCACTCAAGTGTTCTACACTTGAACTATGTATGGTTCGCTCAAACTTCTGCTGAGAAACTGCTTTCGCTAGCGGATTTGCAAAGTTATCATCTGATGTGATTTATTCGATCATCACATCTCCACGATGTATGATCCGAACGAATCAGATGAACAATTGAATTATATACTTGGATCGTTAATGAGACCATTAATTCTTTAGCCTGTGCCGTAGACTAGCTCAACTGCTAAAAGAACTATTCCTAATCTTATTAGGATTATATAGATACTAAGTGCTTCTATTGATGCCTCAGCTGCAGTAATTTTCGCTTTTGTTGTTTATTCGGCAACAGTATCTTACTTGGAAGATTTCCAGCTCACTGTTCCATTATTCAAACTATATAGTACCCCTATGTCGACTTATAGTCATTTTATCGGTTAGGAAACTTGCAACAGTGAACCCAGTCACTTCAAGTTCTCCTTCTCCGTAACTTAAGAAAGCATCTTTAGTTCATCTAAGCTACTTAAGGATGTTCTTAACATCAATCCAGTGACCATCACTTGGATTGGCCTGATTGTGACTCCATATGCTCAAAGCGTATGAGACATCAGGTCGCGTACATATGTTTCAATGTACGAGTTCTCGGAGAGTGCCAACAACTTTTAGATCTATCCGAGTAGATCCTTATTCCTAGAATAAAGGTTGTTTCTCCCAAGTATTCTACGGAGAATTTTTCATGAAAGCCGAGCTTTCATCGATTGTATTATGGGAATGTCATTCCCAAGAAATGACATATCATCATTATTTAGGACATTCACTGTCAGTGCGCTCCCACTAACCTTCTGTTATATACACAAGAATCATTTTCGTTTTGAATTAAATCATACACCATTATGATTACATCAAAACGATAGTTCCAAGAATGTAATGCTTGCCTCAATCCATAAATGGATCGAATTAACTTGCAAACCTTGTTTGCATGTTTTTGTACGAAAAAACCGTCAGGATGTTTTAAACATCCTCCAAAAGGTTTCCGTTTAAGGAAAGCAATTTTGACGTTCAGCTGCCATATTTCATAAATGAAACATCCAGCATTAGCAAGCATTATCCAAATGGATTTAATCATGGCAACGGTTAAAAGGTTTCGTCGTAATCGACATAATGTTGATAACGATACCTTTTCGCTACAAGTCTAGCTTTGTACGTTTGTATGTTGCCATCCATGTATGTCTTCCTTGAAGACTCATATAGTACCAATAGGCACAATGCCTTCCGGTACATCAACCAGTATCCAAACTTGGTTGGTATACATGGAATCCATTTCGGATATCATGGCACTTTTCCATAATAAGGAGTCGATACCTTGTATCATTTCCTCATACGTAGTCGGTTTGTCTTCCTCAATAAGATTGACATCTTCATAAGGTTAGATCAGAAACTCATACCTCCCAGGTTGTTTTCTGACTCTCTCTGACTTGCGCGGTTCTTGTGTATTTGAAGATTGTGGTACAATTTCATCCATGATGAACTGTTTGTGTTCCATTAAGGAATCGGTGCCTGGAACAGTATTACTCTGATTTTCATCGAGTTTTACTTTCCTCCCACTTACCACTGCATATAGGTATTCCTTTTAGGAAAACCGCATGGCGAGCAACAATTAAATTATTCTCATGTGAGTTGTATAAGTACTATATTTTGGTTTCCCTAGGATAACCTACAAATTGGCACTTATCCAATTTGGGTTCTAGTTTGGTATCATCCAAACATATGCCTAGCATACCCAAATCTTCAGGAATGAGAAAACCCGGTTTCTTTCTTGTTCATATCTAATATGAAATCTGTCAAACAGATTTTCACGGAACCTTATTCAAAATAAGTATTGCACTGTTTGATGCATATCCCTTGAAGGAAAATGGTAGCTCAGAGCGACTCATAATTAACCTTATTATGTCCAACAAGGTTTGGTTACTCCTTTGGACACACCATCAATTGAGGTGTTCCGGGATGAGTCTACTGTGAAAGAATACTATACTCTTTCAAATAATTGAGAAGCTTATTGCTTAAGTATTTTCCACCATGATCTAACCTGACGGTTTAATACTTTAGTCGATCTGTCAGTTTACTTCGTTTCGAAGCTCTTTGAATCTATCAAAAGTTTCTGATTCGTGTTTCAAAAGAAACACATAACCATAATGCGATGCCACATCCGTAAAGGTTACGAAGTGTTCATATCCACCTCTAGCCTAGCTAGATATGGGCCCACTTACGTCACTATGAACGAGGGCTAACAGATCGATGGCACTTGCACTTTTACCAAGTAAAATGTGTTGTTTTAGGCATTTTGCCTAATAAACTAGATTCGTAGACATCATTTGAATAGTATCAAATCCGTCATAGTATCCACTCTTCAAAAGTGTGGATTACGAGTCTTGTTAATGTGTCCCAGAACAACATGCCACTTGTAAGTCTCATCTGATTTAATCAGTTTAAGCTATTTATTGTCATGTTATACGTTTGAGATTTATTTATTTTCAAAATATAAATACTGTTATTCACATCTAATTGTTTATCTCAATATCATCTTTATAAAATAAAACCACTTAGTGTTATAGAATTATAAAGGTATATCCGCAAGGATTAAACCCGATATAGAGATAATGTTTTAGTCAAACTAGGTACATTTTTAACAGTTTCCTAATTTTAGTACATACTGTTGGGAAATCTCTAAGTCCCGAGGATCGAATCAAGCATAAAAACATAATGCGAATACATCGAGGAAGTTGCGAAATACTTACATCGATCGGTTTTAGCGATGCGGTGGACAACAAAAACTACAAGCTTTTCCCTCCTCCGTGGCTCGGCAGTGGCATGAAAACAGTCCAATGTTTTGGCTATCCAAAATCGGTCCAAGCTCAAAGCTTCTCAAATGGTATTCCAAGCCCACGGGTGGGTTTCCCTATCACCTTCGCAAGACTCCGATGTGTGCTAGCACTTTTGCTTTTTGCCACAAAAATCATCACATTTCTTCTTGCCATTTCTCTGTCAAACCAGAAGAGAAAAACGCAGCCCTTTGGGGCGTGAAGATGGAAAGATGGAGGAGAGTGATTGTGAGAGAGAGATAAATTGGTTGGTGAGAAAAAAGTGTATCTATACCTTTTAAATTTCCAAAATTCATTTCCTATTATTGGCTTTCAAAAAGTCAATCCAATAAAATGCCAACCACTTCCATCAATCAATCAATCAATCAAGTTGTCACATCACTCAAAGTGACATGTGATTTGACGCTTGATGTGACTATTGATTTGACGCTTGATGTGACTTGCGTGCCGCACTCGAATTCGAAATGAAAATGCGCTCGCAAACATTCGCGGGCTCGGGTTCGCTAATTCCAAATTAACGAATTTTCCCTTGCAACGCAATTAAATGATTATGCCTAGCGAAATCACTATTCACGTCGCTAACGAATTAATTCTAAATTAACTCGTTCGCCCGAATTAAAATCTAATTTTAATTCCGCGTCGAAATCCAATTTCGTTTAATATATCGAATATATTAATTTATCGATTAATTCCAATTAATCGTTCTCTCTTTAAATGATATTTTATCCCAGATAAAATATCTCCGTAATTAATCCCAGATTAATTTTCTCTCTCATCTAATTAATCCCAGATTAATAAAGTGCGAGTCATACGTCATCGGTGAATCTTCGGGAAGCGACCCATGAGATCCCCGGATATGTTGGCAGTAAATTCGGTCGTCGGACTATCCGAACACGTAAGTACCTAGTACTACGTTTTTACCGATTTACAAGACAAGGTTGGCTTCTAGCAAAGCGCCATGCCTACCCAATTCTCCAGAAATATCCTTACAGGAATATGTGATCTAATCAGGCGTAGTATACGTAGTATTGTAGTATGCGTATTCGATCCAGTATCGGATGTCACGTGCAAGGCCTGGGGCTGGAAAGTGTCTGCCCCGTACGAAGCACATATCGGATCTCTGGTAACTAGTCTCTATAATCGGATAAACATGACCTAGTCATAATATCCCGATAGCTGCAGCATATAAGAGAACCAGTTCCGTATCCTACGTGACCATCATCTCCACTATGACTGGAGTGATACTTCCATCTTGACATCACACCCAACACACTACGATTCTCAATATACCCAGCAGAGGCGTACACAGAACCTGTTAAAGCCCTGGACGACCTAAAACCAAAGTATATTGATTGTCGCAAGTATTAGCGGTGCAAGTCTCAGGTTAAGTTAAGACCAAATACACCTACCCTGATTCGGACTTCCATAGACACATAGTCATACTACCAATGGAATTCCGAGGGGTCTATCCAGAGCGAAGCTGTTTCCGTACCATCGGTAAAACACAACCTCCTACTACACTTGCATGAGTATCCTATACCCAAATATATGAGAACTATGCCGTTATGCCCTCACAACGCGCACAAGTGTAATACTAGTCTTTTCGCATTATCGATGTCCAATCTCGATAATACTCGACTAGGGATATTTAATGATTAAACCTTCGTGGATTGATATTGTCTCATATCATCTCAATCCAGGAACTAATCATAAGGACCTCCTATCATTTATACATCTTGGTGATCTAATCACAAATGATAAGAGAGCAATTTCCTTTGTCACATAGTTAATTTGTACAACAACACCATGATCTGTACAAATAGTGACGCTATGGGTCATAACTGTCCAACAATCTCCCACTTGGCCTATAGCCAGTCACTCGTGTCCTACACCCGAACTATGTACGGTTCGCTCAAATTACTGAGAAAAGACTTTCGTCAGCGGATTTGAATGACTATCATCTGATGCGATTTATTCGATCTTCACATCGCCACGATGTATTATCCGAACGAATCAGATGAATAATCGAAGTATATATCTGGATCGTTGATGAGACCATTAATTCTTTAGCCTGCGCTGTAGCCTAGCTCAGCTGCTAACAGAAATATATCTAATCTAATTAGATTTATTATCAATCCAGAAGGCTTCTATTGCTGCCTCAGCTGCAGCAATAATCCACTTTTTGTGTTTATTCGGTAACAGTATCTTGCTTGGAAGATTTCCAGCTCACTGTTTCGTTATTCAAACTGTTATAGTACCGTTTTGCGACTTATAGTCGTTTTTATCGGTTAGGAAACTTGCAGCAAGTAGTGACCCAGTCACTTCAAGTTCTCCATCTCCATAGTATAAGACAACATCCTTAGTTCTCTAAGATACTAAAGGATGTTCTTAACATCAATCCAGTGACTATCACTTGGATTGGCCTGATTGTGACTCCATATGCTCAAAGCGTATGAGACACCAGGTCGCGTACATTTTTCAATGTACGAGTTCTCGGAGAGTATCAACAACTTTAATCTATCCCAGTAGATCTTTATTCCTAGAATAAAGGTTGTTTCTCCCAATAATTCTACGGAGAATTTTCTCGAAAGCCAAGCTTTCACCGATTGTATTTTATGGGAATATCATTTCCAAGAAATGACATATTATCATTATTTATAGGACATTTATTGTCAATGCGCTCCCACTAACCTCCTTATATACACAAGAATCATTTTCGTTTTGAATTAAATCATACACCATTATGATTACATCAAAACGACAGTTCCAAGAACGATATGCTTGCTTCAATCCATTCATGGATCGAATAACCTGTAAACCTTGTTTGCTAGTTTTGGTACGACAAAACCGTCAGGATGTTGTAAACATCCTCCAAAAGGTTTCCGTTAAGGAAAGCGGTTTTGGCATTTAGCTGCCACATTTCATAAATGAAACATGCAGCATCAGCAAGCATTATCCAAATGGATTTACTGTGGCAACAGTAAAAGGTTTCGTCGTAATCGACACATGTTGATAACGATACCTTTTCGCTACAAGCCTAGCTTAGTACGTTGGTATGTTGCCTTCCATGTATGTCTTCCTTGAAGACTTATATAGTACCATAGGCACAATGCCTTCCGGTGGTACATCAACTAGTATCCAAACTAGTTGATATACATGGAATCCATTTCGGATTATATGGCACTTTGCCATAATAGGGAGTCGATACCTTGTATCACTTCCTCATACGTAGTCAGTTTGTATTCCTCAATAAGATTGACATCTTATGAGGTGAGATCAGAAACCCATACCCCAGGTTGTTTTCTGACTCTCTCCGACTTACGTGGTTCTTGTGTATTCAAAGATTATTGGTATAGTTTCATCCTTGATGACTATTTGTGTTCCATTAGGATCGGTGCCTGGAATAGTATTACTCCGATTTTCATCGAGTTTTACTTTCCTCCCACTTACCACTGCATATAGGTATTCCTCTTAGGAAAACCGCATGGCGAGCAACAATTACATTGTTCTCTTGTGAGTTGTATAAGTACTATACTTTGGTTCCCTAGGATAACCTACAATTAGGCACTTATCCATTTGGGTTTTAGTTTGGTATCATCCAAACATATGCCTAGCATACCCAAATCATTAGGAATGAGAAAACCTGGTTTCTTTCCTGTTCATATCTAATATGAAGTCTGTCAAACAGATTTTTATGGAACCTTATTCAAAATAAGTTTGCACTGTTAATGCGTATCCGTTGAAGGAAATGGTAGCTCAGAGCGACTCATGATTAACCTTATCATGTCCAACAAAATTCGGTTTCTCCGTTCGGACACACCGTCAAATTGACGTGTTCGGGAGGAGTCCTCATTGAAAGAATACTATACTCTTTCAAGTATATGAGAAACTTATTGCTTAAGTATTTTCATCATGGTCTACCGTGATGTTTTATACTTTAGCCGATCTGTTTGTCTATTTCGTGTCGAAACTTAAAAGTTTCCGATTTGTGTTTCAAAAGAAACACATAACCATAACGCGATGCCACATCCGTAAAGGTCACGAAATATTCATATCCACCTCTAGCCTAGCTAGACATGGGCCCACTTGCTTCACTATGAACTAGGGCTAACAGATCGGTGGCATTTGCACTTTTACCAGTAAAGTAAATAGTGTTTTAGGCACTTTGCCCAATAAACTAGATTCGTAGACTTTTTTGAATAGAATCAAATATGTCCTAGTACCCACTCTTCAAAAGTGTGGATATACGAGTCTTGTTTAATTGTGTCCCAGACAACAATGCCACTTTAAGTTTCTTCTGATCAAATCAGTTTGAGCTATTTGTTTGTCATGTTATACGTTTGAGATTTATTTATATTCAAAATATAAATACTGTTATTCACATCTAATGTGTTTATCTCAATATCATCTTTATATAATAAAACACTTTAGTGTTCTAGAATATAAAGGTATACCGCAACGGGTTAAACCTGATATAGAGATAATGTATCTAGTCAAACTAGTTACATTATAACAGTTTCCTAATTTAAGTACACACCCGAAGGGTAGTTCCTAAACTTAGGTATCTACGGTTTAAACAGCGACTTTCGTCCCGTTTCAATTCGCAGATAATCTCAACTGAAGTCAGTATCCTGCTCATAGCAGATTCTGCACACCAGTACATATTTATGTACCACACTAAGTATCTAAAATCCAATTTTAATACTAGTAGTGAACATATTTATGACAAACATATTTGAAGTCAGAGCCTTGCCCGTCTTCAATTCCTTCATGTCTGCTTTGTTCAAACGGCAGTCACGCTTCCGCGATTCCGTTTGCCACAATTTAGGCAGACATTTTGGGATATGTCCTTTATCTTCCCAGAAGATTATAATGATTTTGCCTTTGCCCTTTCACACTCCAGAAGCCTTTGGCCAAGCCTTGGCCTTCTAGAATGTCGAAGTAAGGTGCGCCTTGCGCTTCTTGCCTTATTGCAAACTTTGGCTTTGTCTCCTTGAGAATAGCATTAACTCTCCAAGAGTTTACTATTGCAATTTAGTACTTCAAAGATCTAAAATAGATCTATGAAGATCCTTCAATTTCATTATCATACTTTAAGGATCTAATCCTTAGTTCTGATTAAGAAATTAAGGAGTCTATTTGGCAAGCTTAATGGATTAAGCACTAAAGTTATCATCACATGAATATTCCAAATATCATGCTCTACTATTTGCTTAACTCCGGGCTTAGGCCTAATATGTTATTTTATCAAATAAAGTAACTTATTAGTTTCCAGGACCATCCTAGAATTTTATTCCCAATTTGAAAATTAAACCATTTAAATACATTTTCCCTAGGATTATGTTTTAAATGTCAATCTTTCAATTTTATCTTGATTCTAATAGTCCAACTATTTAATCAACGATTTTAGGTACTATTTATTATAATGATTACTATAGTCCAACTATATAATCAACTAATTTAATTGATTAAATTCAATTATATTGATAACTATAATCCAATTATAAAATCAACTATAATTAATTAATTAATCAAATATATTGATTACTATAATCCAATTATATAATCAACTATAAATTAATAGTTTGAATACAGTCCAACTGTTTATTAAAACAACCATTTAAATATTAGTCCAACTAAATAATTAATTTATTTGACGAATATTTGAAATGAGCGCGTATGGCAAGTAACTAAACGAATATTGCAAATTTAATACTTGCCTCCCACTATTTTCGGCGAGCTCTAACCCTCTATTGAGTACTCGGGAAACCGTGTTTCCTAGTGGGCTAGGATCCCGTTAAATAAATAACACACAATCTTGACTTTGGCCAACAAATTGTATGATAATTAACTAGGTAGATCTCTAAGATCAATTGGATCCCATCCAATTCCTAGATCCAGTAGGGGGACATCCAAGTCCGAAACATATATCCTATATATGCCAATATATCCAATATATTGCCTAACCTTTTTCCTCTGAATCAACTAAGCTTGGCTTTGGCACAACAAACTTAGTGATCCCAGTTAAGCGGAACCCATTGACCATGGAAAGCTTCGTAATCAATGTCGATGGACAAGAAGTGGTCTTGACTTTGGCCAACAAACCACAACTTGGACAAGACACCGATATGGAACAAAGCTCTCATGATTCAAACACATCCTCGACGGACAAAGGCTTGACTTTGGCCAACAAACCAATGCAGTCTTAGATCTTGAGTAAGAATCACTCAATGGAAGGAAAAACGCTTAATATTTTGTGAGGGTTTTTCGCGTGCAAATTGGCAACCATTTATTATCTTTGTTAAGGTCTCATCATCATACACCCTTAAACATGCATTCTAAACACATAATAAGGCTATAAATAAACATAATAATGATATGCGGATGGATACTTAACACATTGTCCTAGAACAAATCTCTCACTTTCCTCTCTCCCGCTAGCACAAGTATTGCTTCTACCCGTTACATAACACTTCTAAAGAAACCTCATTTACATTGAGGGGAATAGGTGAGAAGAGAAATACAATGAGAAAGGAGGTAATAGGCTGGACACGCAGGTCCAATTAATAAATTCTAAATTTATTACAACAATTTCCAAAATTGCCCCACCCATCTAATATCCATCCGATATACATTATTCATGCATCGCAACCATGTATTCACACAAGCATGTTATCAATCAATCTAATCCAATTAATTAATCTGATAATTAATGACCATCCAATGTTCAAACAACGATTTGATTTTGTTTGCGAGTCAAACTCGTTTTGCGAATAAGTACTCAAAGTACGAATTCTTGAATTAAATTAAACTACAACATTAAATCCAATTTAATATGTATTTAATACTAATTCGCTATTTAATTCCAAATTAAATATTACACTTTATAAACGAACCTTTACGACTTAAATTCCAAATTAATCGTTACGGGTCTCAAAGCCCGATTAACATCCAATGTTAATTTAATTAAAGTCCAATGGGTTTTAATTAATTTCTTAAGGCATGGACTTTTGGTCAACTTGGGTCAAACCCAATAACCAAAGCCCAATCAAGGAATAACCCCATAAGCCTAGAAATCAATTTAGGCCCATTAGGCCCAATTAAAATAATTAAGGTCCATTAGTCGCATTTGGACTTTATGGAAACGGTTTTGGCCCAATTGGATCCAACCAATTTAGCCTAAACCTAACTTGGTACAACCAAGCCCAATAAGCCCATTTACAACATTACAAGCCCAATCCAATTTAAGCCCATTTAATTAAATCACAAAAATTCCAATTTCACAATTTAATTAAACAAAGTGTATGGCATAATTAATTACCCAATTCAATATTTCCAAAACATCAATTAGCCTAATTAATCATGCTCTTTCACATTAAAACATGTCCAACACATTTTAACAAAAATCAAACCCAATTTCACATGCTTTACTCTCGGCAATTGGGGATTTTTCAAATTGATTCGGTTTCAATCCAATTAAACCCACAATCACAAATTCCCAATTGATATCAAGTCATCCAATGAATTAAAATCAAAAAATCACCAAGACATTAGGGTTCATTATACTTTCGGCCAAGCCCCAAAAAATTGGGGAAAATTGTTCCAAATCAATTTTCATGAAATTGATCCAATCAAACTTCAATTCAACATGATTTAAGCATACTCAATCATCCAATTTCATTAAATCATGCTCAAATACATTTTACCTAATTTTAACCCTAAATCAAGTTTCATGCTTTTACTCGCTCTGATACCATTGTTGGAAATCTCTAAGTCTCGAGGATCGAATCAAGCGTAAAAAACATAATACGAATACATCGAGGAAGTTGCGAAATACTTACATCGATCGGTTGAGCGATGCGGTGGACAACAAAAACTTCAAGCTTTTCCCTCCTACTGCTCGGCAGTGGCATGGAAAACAGTCCACTGTTTTAGCTCTTCAAAATCGGTCTAAGCTTCAAGCTTCTCAAATGGTATTCCAAGCCCATGGGTGGGTTTCTCTATCACCTTCGCAAGACTCTGATGTGTGCTAGCACTTTTGATTTTTGCCACAAAAATCATCACATTTCTTCTTACCATTTCTCGGTCAAACCAGAAGAGAAAACAGCAGCCCTTTTGGGCGTGAAGATGGAGAGAGGAGAGAGAGAGTGATTGTGAGAGAGAGATTAAATTGGTTGGTGAGAAAAAAGTGTATCTAATACCTTTTTAAATTTCCAAAATTCAATTTCCTATTATTGGCTTTAAAAAAGTCAATCCATAAATGCCAACCACTTCCATCAATCAATCAATCAATCAAATTGTCAAATCACTCAAAGTGACATGTGATTTGACACTTGATGTGAGTATTGATTTGACGATTGATGTGACTTGCGTGACGCACTCGAATTCGAAATGTGAATGCGCTCGTAAATATTCACGGGCTCAGGTTTGCTAATTCCAAATTAACGAATTTTCCGTTGCGACGCAATTAAATGATTATGCCTAGCGAAATCACTATTTACGTCGCTAACGAATTAATTCTAAATTAACTCGTTCACCCGAATTAAAATCTATTTTAATTCCGCGTCGAAATCCAATTTCGTTTAATATATCGAATATATTAATTTACTGATTAATTCCAAATTAATCGTTCTCTCTTTAAATAATATTTTATCCCAAATAAAATATCTCCGTAATTAATCCCAGATTAATTTTCTCTCTCGTCTAATTAATCCCAGATTAATAAAGTGCTCAAAGTACAAATTCGTTTTAAGAATAAGTACTCAAAGTACGAATTCTTGAATTATATCAAACTACAACATTAAATCCAATTTAATTTGTATTCAATACTAATTCTTTATTTAATTCCAAATTAAAGAACTACAATTTGTTAATGAGCCTTTGCGACTTAGATTCTAAATCTAATCATTACGGGTCTCAAAGCCCAATTAACATCCAATGTCAATTTAATTAAAGTCCAATGGGCTTTCAATTAATTTATAAGGCATGGACTTTGGCAACCAAAGCCCAATAAGGAATCACCATTGCCAAAAATCAATTTAGGCCCATTAGGCCCAATTAAAATTTTAAAGGTCCATTATATTATATTTGGACTTTATGGAAATGGTTTTGGGCCCAATTGGATCCAACCAATTAACCTAAACCATACTTGGCCCAACCAAGCCCATTAAGCCCAAATACAACTTTATTAGCCCAATTCCAAATTTAAGCCCAATTAATTTAATTACAATATTCCAACTATAACAATTAAATTAATTTAAAGTGTATAGCCATAATTAATTAACCAAATTAACATTTCCAAAAAACCAATTTACTCAATTAATCATGTTAATCATCATCAACACATGTCCAACATTATGAATCAAAAATCAACTCATTTCCATGTTAATTGGTCACGGCAATTTGGGGTTCATATGTCAGATTTCGATTTCAATCCAATTAAATCCTAAATCAACATTTCCCAAGTCTTTCAACTCATCCAATGATCAAAATTACAAAAATTACCATAACATTAGGGTACCACAACTTCCGGCCAAGCCTACTATTTGGGGAAAAATTGATCCAATTCAATTTTCACCAAATTGATCATGCATAACACTATGTTATCATCATTCAAGCATACTCAATCAAATAATTTCATCAAAACATGCTCAAATCAATTTTACCCAAATTTTACCCTAAATCAAACTTCATGCTTAATCAAGGCTCTTGATACCATTGTTGGGTTCTTCTAGGTCTTCCCAAGATCAATTAAGCATATGAAAAGTGTGAATACATCAAAGTTAAGTTGCGGAAATACTCACGTTGATCGGATTTGCGATGCGATGAAACACAAAAATTTCTTTACTCCATTGAAGCTCTCGGCAATGCCTCCATTTTGTGCTCCTTTGATTCGGTAAACCTCCATGGAAATGATCTTCAAGCTCCAAGCTTTGTGAATGGATTCCATGCTCATGAATGGGTTTCCCTATCACCTTTTTTTGACCCCTTGGATGTGCTAGCATCTTGGAAAAATTTACCACAAATTCTTTCCTTGTTCATCATCGTTGTTATCGGGAAAGAGAAGCAAATAGAGAGAAAAATGGCCTTTGGCCGAATGTTGAGGGGGAGAGAGAGAGATGAGTGTTGTGTGTGTTGTGTAATTTTGATTTCAAAAATCAAAAATAAGATATACCAAAATTGTTGGTAAATCATCTCTCATCATTTCAAACTTGGAGTGTTTAACACACTATCACCAACCACCAACTTCTATCACTATAAAGTGATAAAGTTGACTAGTGATGTGACTTGATGTGACTTGTGGGCCCCACTTGATTCGAAATGCGAGTAGGCCCGCAAACACTCCCGGGCTCGGGTTCGCTAATTCCAAATTAACGAATTTTCCGTTGCGACGTAATTAAATCAAATTTAATTAAATAATTATGCCTAGCAAAATTACTATTCACGTCGCTAGCGAATTAATTCTAAATAAACTCGTTCGCCCGAATTAAAATATAATTTTAATTCCGCGTCAAAATCTAATTTCGTATAATATATCGAATATATAATTTTATAGATTAATTCCAAATTAATCGTTCTATCTCTTTAAATAATATTTTATCCCAGATAAAATATCTCCGTAATTAATCCTAGATTAATTTTCTCTCTCTACTTATTAATCCCATATTAATAATGTGCGAGTCATACGTCATCGGTGAATCTTCGGGAAGCGACCCATGAGATCCCCGGATATGTTGACAGTAAATCCGGTCGTCGGACTATCTGAACACGTACGTACCTAGTATTATTTTTTTACCGATTTACAAGACATGGTTGGCTTCTAGCAAAGCACCGTGCCTACCCAATTCTCCAGAATTATTCTTAAAGGAATATATAAGCTGTATCAGGCGTAGTATACGTAGTATTGCGTATTTCGATCCAGTATCAGATGTCACGTGCTAGACCTGAGGCTGGAATTGTGTATGCCCCGTACGAACACATATCGGATCTCTGGTAACTAGTCTCTATAATCGGATAAGCATGACCTAGTCATATTATCCCGATAGCTGCAGCATATAAGAGCACCAGTTCCGTATCCTACGTGACCATCATCTCCATATGACTGGAGTGATACTTCCATCTTGACATCACACCCAATACACTACGATTCTCAATATACCCAGAAGAGGCGTACACAAGAACCGGTTAAAGCCTTAGACGACCAAAAACAAAGTACATTGATTGTCGCAAGCATTAGCGGTGCAAGTCTCAGGTTAAGACCAAATAAACCTACCCTGATTCGGACTTCCATAGACACGTAGTCATACTACCAATGGAATTCCGAAGGGTCTATCCAGAGCGAAGCTGTTTCCGTACCATCGGTAAACACAACCTCCTATTACACTTGCATGAGTATCCAATACCCAAATATATGAGAACTATGTCGTTATGCTCCCACAACGCGCACAAGTGCAATACTAGTCTATTCCGCATTATCGATGTCCAATCTCGATAATACTCCGACTAAGGATATTTTAATGATTAAACCTTCATGGATTGATACTGTCTCATATCTTATCAATCCAGAACTAATCATATGGACTTTTATCATTTATATATCCCGGTAATCCAATTACAAATGATAAAAGTGCAATTCCCTTTGTCACATAGTTAATTTGTACAACAACACCATGTTCTGTACAAATAGTGAGGCTATGGGTCATAATTATCCAACAATTCTTTCATGAAAATGGAGATTGGGAGATTACGAGATAGTAGCATTGACAGAAGAATGCAGCGCCATCATTCAGAGGAAGCTTCCCCCAAAGTTGAAAGATCCTGGCAGTTTCACCATTCCTTGCATCATAGGAGAACATAACTTTGGTAAGGCCTTATGTGATTTAGGTGCAAGTGTTAACTTGATTCCTTTTTCTATTTTCAGGAAATTACAGATTGGAGAAACAATGCCAACTTCAGTCTCTCTACAACTTGCTGATAGAACACTCGTATTTCCAAGAGGCGTAGTTGAGGATATGCTGGTCAAGGTTGACAAATTCATTTTCCCAGCAGATTTTATTGTCCTTGATATGGAGGAAGACGCAGACGTGCCAATCATCCTCGGGAGACCATTCTTGGCTACAGGTCAAACCATTATTGATGTAAAAAAAGAAAATTAACCATGAGGTAACATTCAATGTTTTCAAGGCCATGAATTTCCAAGATGATGAAAAGAATGAGGAATGTTTCAGACTTGATGTGATACACAATACCATTCAGAACTCCAATGCAATGCAAAGTTCTACTGACAAACTTAAAACATGTCAATTGCCTGTGGAGCCTGAAGATAAAGCGTCTTTTGCACTAAAAAAGCCAATTATTGTACTACAAGCAACATAAGAGAAAAAGTTCCACCAGCTCAACGAATTGGAGGAATTTCACAATCAGCCTTTTGAGGATGCCAAATTTTACAAAGAAAAGGGCAAGAAGAGACATGATGAGAAGTTAGTGCGCATACAATTGGAACCAGGGCAGAAGGTATTGTTAAACAAATCAAGGGTGAAATTCTTCCCATGGAAGCCAAAATCACGGTGGTCAGGTCCATTTGTGATCACCAAAGTTTTACCAGATAGAACCGTTGAGATACATGATCCTGACTCCAACAAAACTTTCAAGGTTAAAAACAAGCGTGTTAAGCACTACTGGGGAGAATTATTTGAGCGAAAAAAAAGTAAGTGTCACACTTTTAGATCCAGCCTAACGTTTGAGAAGTCACGTCTAGCTGTCAACGTTAAACTTAGCGCTCGCAGGGAGGCAACCCATGCAATTTGTGTATATATTGTGATCTGGTGTGTTTTATTTTGTGTGTTTAATTTTTGCAGGTAAAGTAATTTCACGATGGAAGAAGTTCTCGCAAAACTTCACAAGCAATTTCCTTCTCTCCTCAAAAATCTCTGATGAAAGTCTACAAAGATCGCTTGGAACGGATGAGGTTACTGATGATCAAAGGTATTCCTTCTGACATTTGTTGGATTATTGAAGCACGGGTCTGATTGGCAGGTGAGTCTTCTGACTCTTTTATTTCACATCTGCTTGGTTTAGGAAGAAGAACATATGCTAAAAAGAGAAGAGCCAAAAGAATGTGTGTCTGTTATAAATATGCTCGTATGTTTTGTGATACTCGTTGTCGTTCTTTAGAAATGGTGTCTGATAACCGCGAAGATAAGATTAATTTCATTAGGGATGGCTTGAGTAATGAGTCTTTGGATGATATATCTAAAAATCTTGAGACGTATCCCAGTGGATATGTGTATCACTAAATTCGTGTGTTATATGCACAATTTCAAAAAGAAAGACAACAGTTAAGTCTTGGGAATCTGACTCAAAAAGATCTTGTTTGCCAATTTATAAGAAAATTGGATGGGAAGCTTGTCCCTGATGCATAGACGTCAATCAAGCCGCTACTTTTCTTGTACATATTATATCTCTTTGTCTTTTCCTAATAATTGTAATTTGTTTTGTTGTTTTCTTTTATTTTCTCCGACAGGATCCAGACCTTTTTGACTATCACGATTTATTTTACTGTTTATCTAATAATTGTCATTTGGCAGGTACTAGTTCTATTATTTTACTCACTCTTTTCAGGAGTTATAAATTCAACTCATCATTGCACATTTGAAGACATCCAGAGTAAAAAATGGAAGCCACTTCAAGAAGACGAGTTGAAAACATTGTGGGTTTTGCGGTACTAGTGTTGGTACTAAGCCACAATACGTAGAAGCATCACATGAATTGGGTCGAGTCTTAGCTGCAAGAAATATGCACTTAGTATATGGCGGAGGCAATCTTGGACTAATGGGGATCGTTTCAAAGGCCGTACAGGAAGGAGGCAGTCACATTTTGGGAATCATCCCAAAACCATTGGCAGAGGTAAATCTTATTGGACCATCAAATAGAGAGGAACTGATCGTGCCAGGTATGTCTGAACGATTAGTAGAAATGATTAACCGTGCTGATGCTTTTATTACTTTGCCAGGTGGCTTGGGCACATTGGAGGAAATTTTTATAGTGCTATCTTGGGCGAACTTGAACATACACCAGAAACCAATTGGGCTGTTTAACGTTGATGGATTTTATGATTTTTTTTGTGTGTTTCTTGATGATGCCCGGAGAAATGGGTTCGTGTCAAAACCTTTAAAAGAACTCCTCTTTACTACCAGAACTGCTCCGGATCTAATAGACCAACTCTTAGCCTATGAACCACAAATTGACCATATCATTTCAAAGATAAATTGGTCCGAGGATGATCGTGGTAAGAGGCGTCGGATTAATCTGGATCTTAACCTTTAATTTCCTAGAATTTCAGCTAACCAGGTATTATCTTCTAAACTCTTCTTCTACTGTTTAAGACATTGGGGACAATGTCTCATTTAGGTTTGGGGGAGGGAATTAGTTGATTAGTACCTTATTTTTAGTTTGTGTTTGTTTTTATTTTTAGTCTAAAATTTTTCGAAAAATACAAAAAAAATGAAAAATTTCAAAAATTACAAAAATATTTTGCGTTTTTGTGTTTTTATTTTGACTAAAAAGGTGAAATTGGTAAGAGATAGCTGTGTAAGGAATTTTCACTCCTAAGACGTATCTCAAACCATTTTTGAAACAAGTTATTTTTGTTTATTTCATTTTAAATTATTTAATTTGTGAATTCTCCATAATACTGACTAAAATGGATCTTCATATGCTCAGTTAGCAGATATTATCAACATGCATTGTAACATACGGACATGAGCTAAAATTGAAAAGTTTGTAATATTCAGTGCTCTAGTTTAATTGGAGGAAACATCTCAAAAAGCAATGGAGTAAAAAAAAAACCTCTGAGATCCGAGTTATTAAGTCTGTAAGGGTGTTTTAACACCTAGTGCCCTAAATCCAACTGGTTTGGGAGTCACTAGCCCAAAGCTAGCTACATGGATCAAAGATGCTGCAAAAAATATATATATCTGAAGTCTGAGTAATTAAGTCTGTAAGGGTGTCTTAACACTTGGTGCCCTAAAGCCAAATGGTTTGGGAGCCACCGACCCAAAGCTCGCTACATAGACGGAAGATATTGTATATAAATAAAAAAATCAAAAATCAAAGAAAAAAACAGAAAAATCAGAAAAATTATTCCATTGCTGCAAAAAGATGTGAATTCTGATAAAAAATTAGGACAAAAATATTACTCTCTTATCAACTGCACTTGTGACTGTTGTGGGAAAAAATGAGTTGATTAATATTTTTTCGGCTGTGCATATGGAGAATGGTAGATATAATCGGAGAATTTACTTATTCAGTAATTTAGAAAGAAAGAAAATAACTAGTAACTTGGAGTAGAAGTTTCACCTGATTAGTCACTAACTTCTTTATTCTCTTTTTTCTTGTCTTTTTGCTTTTGTGTGCATTAGTTTTATTATCTTTTTACTTTTGTAAAACGTTTGTGGGTGTGGCTGGTTGGTAATTATCATGCAAAGTTAATATATTATATTAATGGAGATATCTAAAATAGAAGTAATAAAATTGGATCATTTTACCTCAGCATTTTCTTTTATTGTACTTTTACTTTATTTACTTTTCAGCAATTTACTTTCAGCTTTTACTTTTCAGCAATTTACTTTCAGCATTTACTTTTCAGTAATTTACTTTCAGCATTTACTTTTCAGCAATTTACTTTTCAGCATTTAATTTTTAGTATTTAATTTCATCATTTACTTTCCGTCATTTACTTTTTAGCAATTTACTTTCAGCATTTTTACTTTATGTCTTTTACTTTTAAGTTTTACTAGCCCTAGTTATGTGCCGTAACTAAGTTAGTTATCTGGGGTTGTGATGAATTCTAATATCACCGGTTTATAAGGGGTTATTTTATAGTTTTGGGTAATTTAAAGGTTTACTTATTAAGTCTTAAGCTTAATGCTTCTTGTTGTGTCTGATCACCAATAAGATTGATGTGGTAAATCTAAAATAAACTGACAAATGAAAATTTAGGTTTCAGCCTTAGACTTAATAGCCCACGATCTTCCTTGAGGATAGATAACCCTTTAATAGATTTCCTTACAGATAGGCATATACCTGTCGGGCGGGGGTGGTCCATAATTGGAACTTAAACTTAATGAATCTAGGTAATTTGGTTGACATAGAAATATGGTTTAATTGGGTTATACTGGGTATTTACGTCTGACCATCGAAAGAGGCGTTCGCATAATTTAGTGTTCCAGGTTAGTAAACCGATTTATTACATAAACATGAAATAACCATTTCATCTTTTAAAAGATATTAGAAAGATTCACAACCTAGATAGTTTCCTAATATTGAATTTTCTTAAACCTACTTTCGCGTAATTTTATTTACATGTTTTTAATTCAAAATCATCACCATTTCAAATCAACCAATCAACCTGTTAGATACTAGTAATCATTTGACCTCATAAAATTAATAGATTAGGTATTAAGTCCTCATGGGATCGATACTTTTTATACTACTTGAACGATACGGGCGCTTGCGTTATACGCGTGTGATTACGCACCAGTCAGAAGGTCATTAAGACATTATTGGTATTAGAGGAAATGAAAGAAAGATAACGAAATGAAGGAAATATGGGATGAAATTTTGCTAGCAGGAATCATACATAGGTCATGATAAGGAAAAATCTAGATAGTTGATGTATGGGAAACTACAAATTGAGTAATAAATAGCTTTAGTAAGAGACAAGCCTAATTTTGTATTTATTATATCATTGTGAGGATTTTCAAGTGTTGGAAAGTAAGTAGGGTGGATTATGTTTCCCTAGTTAGATAAGATTTCACGGTAACATTCGTTATATATGGAACTAATCGGAGTAACTAGGTTGATGAGTAAGAGGCATAGTTTCATAGATTTCTCATAAATTTAATAGTCGGTAAAAACTCGTAACCCAAGGACTAAGGATTGCATTTATGAAGGCTACTCAGTTTTAGGTACATGAAAGCATCTTAGGTAACAGATAATGCATGATATTTTAGTCACTCAGTTAACAGGCAGATTAGGATTCGAGATGAATCTATTTTAAGGGGGAGTGAATGTAACACCCTGGTCAGACCGGTCATACTCGGTAGAGTAAATCAATATCCATAACACCTATAAAAAATAGGTTTCACACCTTATGAATCTTGTACGGAGGTCCCGGATAAATTTTCAGATTCAGTACTTTTACTATTTATTTGAATCAATAGACAGCTCGTTCATATTTCATCCCTAACATTTCATACGATCTCTTATTTTTTTTTTTCAAATTTTATATCAACGGAAATGTCAGACCAAGGTCTACAACTTCCGTATTGAATGTTTTCCCAAATTCAGACCCGAACTAGGTCGAAAATGTAAGTCAAATTCGCATAAATAGTAAAACTCGTGACTACTCTAGAAATTACTACATTTTCTATTTTTTCATTATTTTATTATAACTTAAACTTCAGCCTCTCCTTTATCTATATAAAGAGTACTATTACTTCATCTCTTCAATTTTTGGCAGAATTTTTAAATCCCCAAATCGCATTTTTAGAACTCTAAAAATTCATCTTTGCATTTTGGCCAAGATAAAGTAGCTACCATGTATTTTTGTAGCATCCTATGACTATACACACATGGAATGAGTTTCATTTGGAAAAATCTTAATTTTCCTCAAATCTTAAGGGCTGGCCAAGTATTATATGGCATGTAGGGGCTGTTGTTGCTTTTAATTGATAATGAATGATCTTGGTTGAAGGGTTTGAATGATGTTTTAGCTTGTAAAATATTATGTTGTAAAATTTTAAGTGGGTGGAAGGGTAAGATTCACCCAAGCTAGGAAGAAAGGGAGGGTTGTTTTGAATGTAATATGAAGTCTTGAATCATGTTGTTGTGCAATGGTGATGTAAAACGAAGGTATGGTTACCTAGGATTGTAAGAATGGTGGAATTTAGGCATGTCGCACACCAATTGTTCGACGTAATGCCAAGATCGGGTTAAATTAAGAAATTAAGCATGTTTTGTATGTTTGAAAAGTGTTTATAATAATGGAAATTCTGTTGAGGGTTTTTGGATTAAATGTATTAAATTAGAAGGTGAATAAGGAAGATAGATAGCAAAGTCAGTTTATGTCCCGTTCCGACAAGCTGTGTTTGGTCTCTTATAACTTGAGTTATATATGTCTGATTGATGAACCGTAAAATTCTAGGTAAACTAGACACATAAAGGAGTAACATATTCAAAATTCAAAATTTTTAGACTTAAGATGAGGCCGAACCGAATTTTGAAATTTGGCTATTTGTTGCCACTGCACCCAGTTTTCAGCATGAACAGCCCATGAAATTCGGTTTATAACTTGAGTTTCTGAAACCTGAATTGAGATCCGTAAAAATTAGCATTAACGAGATACATTAATAACCATTATATTAATATTTCAGTCCCGTATTCATTCCCAATTAGTTTCAACATGTCCGATTGAATTTTCAAAGTTAGACGTTGAGCAGTGAATTCTTTGCGACTAGTAGAATTTAAATTTTCGCTCCCGTACTTGTGTGACTCTAAACCTAAGCCCGTAAAAAATTAATAGGCCACGCCTATAAGTTAGTAACTCAGCGAAGTCAAGTATTCATGCATTGCATATTTTATTTATTGATCGAAAGCATATCTCACAACTTATATTCTAATAAAGTTTATCGATTATAGATTATCGCAGGAACCGCGACTTTCTTTGACACTGTGAAGTAATGCCAGTCAATTTCCAAATTTATGAGTGGATATTTTATTTTCATAATCTTTTATTGATTTTATAAAGTTAAATGAATTTAATTATGTTTAAGTTATACTTTGAGATGGGAAAAAAGTTGCAAAAATGTTTTGATTAGTTAAAAATATATTTAGACCAGTTGAGAAATGTTATCATATTTTTGAAATTTGACAATTTCTTTTATGACTTTTTATAGATTTTGGGAAAAACCCAATCTCAAAGACTTTTGAAATTGACAGATACAACAGACATTTTCACGTGTAGTTTCAGGACTAGGGGGACGGTGCTATATGAAGCCCCTAGATCTTAGTTTCTAGGCCAAGATGACAACATTGATTAGTGTTATTGTCTCTAGTTCAGTAACTTGGGGGACGGTGACATGTAACACTACACTAGTTAAGCGTGTGGAGGGACGGATACGTAACGCCCCCATATATCAGTTGTTTTCCATATGAGATTTTCAGAAACAACAGTTTTATGAAAGAGTTTTAGAAAGAATTAGTTTTATGAGAGATCTCGGAGTTTTACAGAAAGAAAGAAGTTTTTAAAAAATTTTGCAAAAAGATTTGTTTTCAGACAAAAATAGTTTTCAGAGAAGATTGGTTTTTCTTGTAAAATGAGATGATTTAGGTTTTAGAAAGTAAATTTATCATAAGCATTTTAGTTCCCGTTTTAAACTGTCCACTCACTAGGTTGTTCAAATGATCTAACCCCCCCCCCCCCCCACACTCTCCAGTGTTTTCTATTTTGTAGGTCTACTCAGTGGACGAGCTCGAGATGATGGATACTAATGGCAGTCACTAGGGTTATTGGGTCCACACATCAATCAGGTCTGAGGTATATGGATCACTCAAAGTCAATGTTATAATAGTTAAAGTACAAGTCGGGTTTAAGTTGCTTGAGAATCTTTACTTAAGGTTGTCAGATTCAAAGTTACCAAAGTTTAGCATAATAAGTTCAGTGCTATAACATACAAAGTTTACTTAATGAAATTAAGTTGGGCAAGTAGTCCTCTAATATAAGTGTGTGATTTGTGATTGTAGAGTTTAGTTAGAGGTTGAGGGTAATAGGGTGACATGTCACTTGTCGGTAGCATTTCCTAGAGGGGGATGTTACAATTATGCATAAGTCATATTAGATATGCATTGCATGTTCTAAATTAAAATTTTTATTTTTGACCCAAGCATGTTAATGACTTGATTATCATAAATCTCTCATGATTAGGTGATTACTTTATTTTAAGTAATAGTATTAATATGTATAGCATTATTGGATGGTTCGTCTTGTCAATACAGAGATGAATGAGTTCTTATTACTTATGCACAATACCGTTATTATTGTGAGAGTATAAGTGGTCGGAACTTAGGTTGTTTCGGTAAAACATTAGATGTAGCGTGATGAGTTGACGTAGTCACCCAATACCTTCATTATTATGAGGGTGTACTTAAAAAGCTCATTAGTGCACATTAACAAGTATACGCCTGAAATACGTTTTAATCAAATACTGTCATTATTGCGAGGATAAGAATTGGTTCATGACTAAA
Organism: Zanthoxylum bungeanum; assembly: GCA_019454045.1. NCBI lineage: Eukaryota > Viridiplantae > Streptophyta > Magnoliopsida > Sapindales > Rutaceae > Zanthoxylum > Zanthoxylum bungeanum. Next base: position 67,839 of record SKCR01042813.1, read on the forward strand.
CTTAGGAGTCACATGGATGTGATTGACCTTTGAGGTCTACCTAATGAGTTTATAAAGGCCAATACCGTCATTATTGTGAAGCTGGAGTACATGTCATGGGATCTACTTCCCGCTATGAAATTTGATTGTCAAATTTCTATTTTTCCATTAAGGGAGATTATAGAATTACGTAAAGTAGTGGGACAGAACTAATAGATTTAAAATCTATAATCATATTAATGTTTTTATATTGAAATGAAAATATTTTGCTAGTGTTTAATTGTTGTTTTGTAGAAGGCTGGCGCAAATCCATTAGCACGGCTTTTGGATTCAAATAAACTGAAAGAAGTCTTAAACTACTTAAAGTATGAGATGAACAATCACATTGTCTATGAATCAGAATGATTGAGGTACGTTACGCTCAATCCAATGTATGTCAAAATTGTTCTTGATTTGTTTAGACAATACATAGATGTACCAAATGGTTGGAGCTATGAGAATAGACAGGAAGTTGTTCGAAGCAAATCAAGAAATTGAGATATATCAAAGGTCTAAGGAATTGTTTCATGCTACGCTCAACAATGAAGGAGTGGTTAACATTCATGTTTTGAACATGATTGACCAGATCCGATATTTAGAACAACATGATATTATGATAGATCAAAGACTAGGCCGAAATATGATTTTGTCTTTACCTGATACATATGTTGGCTTTGTGATGCATTCGATGCAAGCCACATATGAAGAACTTCACAACATGTTACGGTTGACGGAACATGATTTGAATAAAGGGAACCCCACTTTGTACCTTCATGGAGGAGTAAGCTCTTCAAATACTTCTATGAAGTCTAAGAAGATTAAAATGGGAAATAAGAAGAAAGACTTGAAGAAACAAACTACAAGACCGCATGTAGCTCCTGATGCATGTCTTCATTACTAGAAGTCTGGACACTGGAAACATGATTTTCCAAAGCTGAAAGGAAAAACATGAACCCTAGGAACTCTTTGTATTTATCATATTATTGATATCTCATTAGCCTTATATGCAAATAGTGGATGGGTATTATACACCGGTAGTCCCACTCATATTTGTAACTACATGCAAACAGATCGTGATTTTCATACGTTACGCAAGCGCACGTATCGCTCAAGTAGTATAAAAAGTTATCGATCCCACGAGGACTTATCACATACGTTACTAATTATTAAGACTAATGACCTACGAGTATCTAATTAAAATTAAATGTGATTTTATTTTGAGTTTGAACTAAAGCTAATGCAAATAAAAATTAATTGGAAGTTTGTAGAGATAATCAAAGAGAGAAAGAATCCACCCTGTATTTTTCTAAAGATGAATTGGTTATCCTATGTTTGTGTAATATATTGGTAGCCATTTCTTCTAATACGTCCCATGCTTGGTGTTCCCATTTTCCCATTAGTGCACCTCCCGCTGTTGCATCCACTGTGGACTTCATCATCCCACTAAGCCCATTGTAAAAAAATTATACTTGCAGCCATTTAGAAATCTCATGATGGGGGCACTTCCTTAGCAGCTCCTTATACTTCTCACATGCCTCGTAAAGAGTTTCAGAGTCATACTACATGAAGGATGTGATGCCATTTCTTAATTTTGCAGTCCTAATTGGGGGAAAGTATCTTACGAGGAATTTTGTTGCCAAGTCTGCCAAAGTTCTGATGGACCCTGCTGGTAGTGAATTTAGCCATCCCTTCACTCTATCCCTTAAGGAATATGGAAAATTGCACAAACGCGTCACTTTCCCTGCCTCTTGATTATAATTAAATGTGTTGTACACTTCCAGGAAGCAGCTGATGTGGGCGTTTGGATCTTCAAATGCACCACCCCCAAACTGTACTGACTGTTGAATCATCTTAATGCATTTCTTGATATCGCAAGTGTTTGGCGGCAGGGGTGGCAGGACAATGCAAGAGATGAACCCTCAACCACAAGGATTGTCTTATCCCAATGGGAATTTGTGGTACTTCTTCCAAGGGTTCAGGTTCCCGATTATTCACGTTGAGCTGCGCCTCTTGATCTTCTCGCCTATCCCTTCTCAATTATCAGATGGTTCTTTCAATTTCCGGGTCAAGCGGAAGGATTTCACAGCTTCTACTTCGTTTCATGTAATAGCACTAGAACCTTACTTAGAACTAGAGTGATAAAAATAAAAATAAAAATAAAAAGAACGACTAGATACTAGTAAAGTACTTAGGCCTAAACTTAATAATAAAGGTTATATTAAGTCATTGGCAACGACGCCAAAAACTTGATCGCGATTTTCACATGTTACGCAAGCGCACGTGTCGCTCAAGTAGTACAAAAAGTTATCTATCCCACTAGGACTTATAACCTACGTTACTAATTGTTAAGACTAATGACCTATGAGTATCTAGTTAATTAGATGTGATTTTATTTTGAGTTTGAACTAAAGCTAATGTAAACAAATATAAATTGGAAGTTTGTAGAGATAATCAAAGATAGAAAGCATCCAGGGTTGTGAATCCACCCAGTATTTTTCTAAAGATGAATTGGTTATCCTATGTTTGTGTAATATATTGGTTTATTAACCTGGAGCACTAAGATATATCCACAAGCCTCTTTCGATGGTCGAGTGAAAATATCCAAAGTAAATTAATTAACTATATTTCTATGTTAACCTTGAATTCATTAAGAACAAGTTCCAATTATGGATACACCCGCCCGACATGTATATTTCTATCATGTAAGGAATCCCTAGAATGAGATCGTGTGCTATTGAATCTAAGGCTAAACCTAAAATTCCTTTGTCAAGTTCATCTAAGTTTTCCACATCAATCCTATTAGTGATCAGGCAACTGGAAGCATTAAGCATAAGATTCAAAAATAAACTAAAACATCACACAGAATATAAGAAAATCAATTTAATAGTTTTATAAATAAGGGTTTCATCACAACCCCATATAAGAGGTTTAGTTACTACACTTGCTCAGAAACTCTAAATAATTAAACAAAGATAAACAAAACATTAAGGAAGTAAAGAAATAAGAAAATTTGTCGAGATCGTCGGTCATTCGCTTCTTTCTGTTGAGTTCATGTGATATGCTCATTTAATGTGTTCCTGGCTTCTCTCCTGAAAAATCTCTTTTGGAGGCTGTAAAATTAGGTTATGGAACTCTCTTATAGCTTCGTCATGTGCATCCTTTTATAATATTTCAGCCCTAATGACTTAAAATTAATCCTCAAGAGTTTAGGATTCTTCATTTTTTAGGTCTTCTAATTTAATTTATTTCCAAATTAAATTATTTCTTCAATTGTCTTCCTTGTCGCATGAGAAGTTCCCATTTAAAAGCTTTTATTACCCTCTTTAACTGTTTATTTCCAAAACCTATTTAAAAATAACAAAATAAAATAATTAAGAGAAAATAAATAAAATAAATTATAAACTAACTTAAAATTAAGTAAAAAGGTAATGAAATAATAGATAAAATATAAGCTCATCAAATACCCTCAAACCTAATTTTTGCTAGTACTCGAGCAAAAATTAAAAGAAATAAAATTAATAAACAAAAAAAACTAATTAACCTAAGCCACTTTCGTAGGGATCACGATTACATTTAGCGTATGAAACAAGCCTTTAAACCCCTAGGCGACCCTAGTGGACGAGTTATAGTCTCGTGATCATTCAACCCACACATGCAACGGCGACCAAGAATCTTCAAAGTACCCAACATAACTCAAATCCAAATTCTTGAATAAATTATCTAAGCCAGTCTCACAGTGTGTGTGTGTATGTGAAGGTATAGTCATAGCTCGATCCTAAGTAAGTCAACTTAGTGATTTCATCTTAAAAATTGGGATCTGATGGGTCAAACTAACCTAGATATCTCAAAATATGATTGTTATGTGATTACTTTTTTCTGCTCAGTATCGTACGATTATTTTTTTTTTCCTCATTTTTTTCACTTACCTACCCTTTAAGGTAGCATTTCTCCTCATGGTGGTCCTAACACTCGCCCATGGGTAGCTTCACGCTTATCGGTTATAGGTGATTTAACTTCTTTTTTTTCTTTCTCTTTATTTTTCATCGATTCTTTTATTTTTCTTTCATTTTTTTTTCAACCATACCATACATCATAACACTAGCAAACAAAGATAGACATCTAGAAAAATGGTCATTCATCGGAACATAATTTCTCTAACTGGTCACTTTGCTAGCCACATAGGTTCTTACTGCTAGAAACATATTGTGCAGTTATACGAGTCTAACCTAGATCACTTACTCAAGGCACCAGATAAAAGTAAATTGAGCACTTATCGTTTCTAAGATATCATCATAAAGCAAACGAACTCATCATGTGAACTATGTTTCGCTACCATAGGACAATATTTTTTTTATAGCAGGAATTAACTAACACAACACATGCACACACCCCCAAACTTAAAATTCGCATTGCCCTCAATGTAAAATAAATGAAAAGAACAAGAAAGAGGAACAACACCACCATGCATGGGGTGTACTGTTCTCTATTGCCTATAGGTCCCACGTCGTGATGCCATAAGTAGAGCGCGACACGCTCCTGGTTCAATTTCTGATCAGACTCTGGCTGGGCGAACTGGATAAGTTGTGTCAGTATCTGCATAATTACACATGAAACATTATTAAACACACAAATAACACAGAAAATTAAAAATTAAAAATATTAATAAATAAACTAATAATTATAAAAAAAATAAAATAAAAATAATTATGTGGGTTGTCTCCCCGCTAGCGCTAAATTTAACGTCTTTGATGAGCGGAAAATATATCATTATTTACCGCCCCTTTTACCCAATATTTTGTATGGTTTCTCGAGTTTTGTGAATATTTTGATGTGTTTTGTGTATTTTGTAGATAAATAAGGTTTCAGGACTCACTAGAATCAAATTGGGGCTGAAACAACGAAAAACGGACAAAAAGGACAAAATCATCATTTACGTGTCGCGACGCGAAAACTTTCTGCGTCGCGACTGCTAACATGCGCCGGCCACACGTCAACATCAGAGAAAGCCCGCTATCAAACGCACTTACTAACATGCGCTGGCCACGTGTCAACATCACAGTAAACTTGGTATCATACGCCGGACATCTGTCGTCATCCCAACGAGCCGCTTAAGACGCGTGCTACGTGTCATCATCCCAACGGGCCGCATAACTCGCGTGTCACGTATCACCACATGTCGTATGCCGTGTGCCACATGTCTCAATCCAGACAAAACTGTGTCATACATGTTGCCAGCTCAGGCGTCGAGACTCGGATCCCTTTGCGCGTCGCGACGCCCAGACCAATTTTTACCTATAAATTCCAGACGATTTCATTTGTAAAATTGATGTTTTCTTTGAGGAATTTCTCCATGAAAACCTAAAGGAAAGTGTCTTCATTTACAGCATGAGTAGGTAATCTCATTTTGCTAGGGTAAAAAGGTGAAACTTTTAATATAATAAATTAGATTAATCTCCATTGTTTTAATTAAATTTGATTAATTAGTTACCGCCTATATGGCTGGTTTAGGTGACAACCTTATTTACCGCCTATATGGTCGGTTTTACATTCCAGACATAGTTTCCGCCTATATGGTCGGTTTAGGTAATAACCTTGTTACCGCCTATATGGTCGGTTGGACTTAATTAAGACAAATGGAATCTCTGCCTTTATGGTCTGGTTAAATATAATTAATTAATCGGTAAACATTGACAATTTATAATAAGGGAGATTTCTAATTTTGAAATATTAAAAGTGGATCATTTAACCCCCAGCATTTTCTTTCATTATTGTAATTTTACTTTTTTATTTTCAAGTTATTTTTTATGATATTTTGTTTATTTAAGTGTTTAGTAATCCTAGGTATGTGTCGTAGCTAAATACATAATCTAGGGTTGTGATGAAAACCAATATTAATGACTTTATAAATTGAAATTTCTTGTGTCTTTGTGTGATGTTTAGGTTTTTTTATTGGGTCTTAATCTTAATGCGTCTTATTAATTGGCCACTAATAAGATTGATTTGGTAAACTTAAAATGAACTTGACGAAGGGATTTTAGGTTTTAGCCTTAAACTCAATAACTCACGATCTCACCTGAGGGTAAATGTCCTTATGGTAGATTTCCTTACAGGATAGAAATATACATGTCGGGCGTGGCTAGCCATAATTAGAATTTAAACTTAATGAATTTGGGGTTTCTTAGTTAACATAGACATATAGTTAATTAAGTAGTTTTGAATATTTGCATCTGACCATCGACAGAGGTTTATGCATACATTCGTGTTCCAGGTTAGTAAACCAACATATCACACAAGCATAGGATAATCAATTCATCATTAGAAGAATATTGGTAGGATTCACAACCCTGGATATTTTCATATCATTTATTAATCTTGAAATCTATTTGGTTTTTACTTATTTATTTTAGGTTAAAATCACCATTCAACCAAAAATCACCATTAAATTAATAACATAGGTCATAAGTCCTCGAGGGATCGATACATTTATACTACTTGAATGATAGGTGCGCTTGCGTGTGTATTTACCTGATCAGTCTTCAACCAGACGTAACCACCCAATTGGTCATGGTGGTTCCATTGGAAGCTTAGTTGACCAAGATAAGACCTCTCAGTCCTCGCTCCTTTGTTTCCCACAGGATGACAGGATCTGAGTGTTTTGTGGCAGTGTTCTGTCTATGTATTGTCCTCAGGATCTATCAACAGTTCAGTAAATGTCTCCATCCACAGATCATTTTTTACGAGTGGTGGTGGTTCGCTAAGATACATATGCAACTCATCAGTCCTTTTGTTTGCGTAGAATGTTTGCGGTGGCTTCATTTCAAACCTATCATAGCGGTGATCCATGTTGACCACTTCTGGACTTTCATTACCAATGCTATCTATGTTGTGGCATTCTTCATCATTTTGCGGGCACGACATTGCTTTGAAGACATGAAAAGTCACTTCTTGATCTTATACTCGCATAGTCAGCTCACCCTTCTGCACGTTGATCAACGTTCTACCTTTTGCTAAGAAGGGTCATCCGATGATGATAGGAACTTCAATGTCTTCCTCCATGTCTAAAACTATGAAATCCGCGGGAAAGATGAACTTATCCACTTTTACCAGCACGTCCTCTATTTTTCCTCGAGGGTATGTGAGAGATCTATCTGCTAGCTGCAGCGTAACTGTTGTTGGTTTCGCCTTTCCCAAACCCAATTTTTGGTAAATGGAAAACGGCATTAGGTTTTTTTTTTTTTTTTGGAAAAATTTACAAGTATATTCCAAAGGATGTGATTTGTACAAATGTACAATGGGCATCCCCCAGGAGAGTGCTAAATAGCACGAAACAAATAACCAAAGTTCAAAAAAAGGCCAAATACACAGCCTAAAATGAGCGAAATACAAACAAACAATGTAATAACACGCCCCATAAACCAGCAACCTCCACTAGCCTCAAAGAAAAAAAAACCACTAGATCAACCAGCAACTTCCAGCTCGGTCAGACTTAGCATTTTCCAAATAGCAGCCCACATTCCAAGCGACTAGACCACACAGACTTTCCACGATGAGATAGGAAGCCCACGTTCAACCTTAACAAACGAGCAAGATCACCATTTAAAGAGCAAACTCCACGACCCAGGATCAGAAGACCATCTCGAGAAAGCACAAGAAACCGGCCCAAATACCATCTAATGCACCATTGCACAGACGAGGCAGAAAAAGCCCACAATAGAAGCACAAAGCAAAGAATCAGCCCAGACACTTGGCCGGCCCATTGCGAAGATTAAAAAACACGCAAGTCACGTGCATACTCCAAGGCTTTGACCGAAACCCACACAGAAACCATGATCTAGAATCCCACATCGCCCAAATTAACAAAGATAAAAAGAGGCCCATTTGAATACTTTGAAGACAAAAACCCAAACCACAACTCAATGTCCCACATCGACTGTGGTGAGAGAGGCGCCCTATGGCTGAGAATGAATCAGAACCCACATCAAATGAGAACAAGCAAGGCCAAAGCAAAGCAATTAAACCAAGCCACTCCCCCCAAAGCCAAGCAACAAAAAATCAAAGAAACCAAACGATCCGAGAGATGACAACAAGAGACTCACATCATTCAATGAGCAAAAGCCAATTAGAGCAGCTGAGAGACCTTACAATCAAACCAATACTGAGATCAGCTGAGGCCCCAAGCTTGCTTTATAAAGTCCGGGAATGACTTATGGGAATGTAAGAAACTCAGCCTGCATCTTACAGCAAAGAGTATATCCTCTACCACCTTATCGACTGAAGCTGAGCTTTTGTCAAAAATCCTCATGTTTCTCTCAAACCATATGTGATAGATTGTTGCAGCTAACAAGATTCTAGCTGTTACACCCATCAGGTCATTTTTCTTCTTCAGCTTAACCGCGGCCCATCTAAGGAAGTTCAGCCAGTTTAAATTGGGCCAGTGAATGGCGATCTTTACCGAGACCATCTGCCAAATCAACCTAGAGAAGTGACATTCAAAGAAAAGGTGGCTATGGGATTCCTCAGCAGTAGAACAAAGAACACAAGTAGCATCCTGCATAACTTGAAAACGCACTAGCCTGTCCATTGTGGTAAGCTTTTCCAATGAGGCCAACCACAGAATAAAAGAGTGCCTAGGGATATGGCCAGGAAACCACAGCAAATGATGAATGGAATTATTGTCTCTTTTACTCTTCAGAAATTCCCATGCATTATCTATAGAGAAGATTCACATATTATTGCCCTTCCATTCTACCTTATTACACTCCTCCATCATTGGCAAGGAATTAATGGATTCCCAAATTTCTGTAAGTGCAGGGAAACTGCTGGGAAAATTCCACTGCCCATCCCTAATAATGGCCGGCACTTTAGCATCATAAGGGAGCCCTGTTTCTTTTAGAGATCTGAAGCTAAAGAGGTTGCAAATAGGGCCCGTAGGAAGCCAATAGTCTCTCCAGAGGAAAGCTGATAAGCCATCGCCAATGCGAACTTGAAACATTCCCCTACTCCAGTCTCTGCTACGAAGGATCTTTTTCCACATCCATGAGGAGCCACAAGTGGGGGTAATGTACCAGAAGGACTTATCCTTAATGATTTTAGATTTCATCCAGCTTACCCAAATAGAATCTGTATCAGTAAGGAGGCGCCATACATGCTTCAGAACCGCAGCCCTATTCCAGTCTTGAATTCGCTTGATCCCCATGCCCCCATCATCCTTGGGATAACAAAGAGAAGCCCAAGCTACTTTGGCTGCATTTCCTTTAAGAGAGCCCTTCCATAGAAAACTGGAAATGATGCTTTCAATTCTTCGAACAATCGACTGAGGGAGAAGGAACATAGTGCTCCAATATACCTGTATTGAAAAAAGAACTGACTTGATTAATTAAAGTCGACCAGCATAAGAGATAGATGAAGAAGTCCAAAGATGAATCCGGGTGAGAATCCTGTCAATCAAGACCACACAGTCCTGATGCTTCAATCTCGAAGAAATAAGCGAAACCCCAAGGTAGCGGATGGGCAAGGAACCTTTCTGAAAACCAATGATTCTTTGCAAATTATCCGCTTTATCCTCAGCCATTTTTGAAATGAAAATGCTACTTTTCCCAGTGTTGGCTTTCAATCCTGATATAATCGAAAAATCCTGCAAAACATCTGCATAAAACTGCACATAAGCCTTATCACCTTTGCAAAATATCAAAAGATCGTATGCAAAGCAAAGGTGTGAAATTTTCTCTTTCTCACATCTCCAGTGGAATTGGAAGCTAGCATCAGAGGCTCTTTGGCGAATAAGGCCATTTAAGCCTTCCATGGCTAAAACAAATAGGTAGGGAGATAAAGGGTCACCCTGTCTAACTCCTCGAGAGGCCTTGAAAAAACCAAATGAGTCCCCATTAAGACCCACTGAAAAATAGGGGGAAGTGAGGCAGGCTTTGATCCATTCCACCATTCGAGTAGGGATACCTACAGCTTTCAGCGCCAGAAGGATATATTCCCAACTCACCGTATCAAAAGCCTTCTGAATATCCACTTTAAGGGCGACTCTATGATGACATTTCATATGGTAATTCCTCATTAGCTCTTGAGAAAGCAAGATATAGTCTAAAATCTGGCGCCCAGGAACAAAAGTTGACTGATTTAAACCTGTTGGCAATTACTTTAGAATGCATTTGTAGAAGACATTACAGCAAAAAATCGGCCTGAAATCACCCAAAGAGTTTGGTCTTTCCGATTTGGGCACCAAAACAAGACGAGTCGCATTCACACATCTTGGGAGCTTACCAGAAGCAAAAAACAGTTTAACTGCAGCAAGGAAATCAGATTGAATAATATCCCAACATCGTTTGAAAAAAAGAGCGGAATAGCCATCAGGGCCTGGAGCTTTGTCATCTGGGATGCTAAAGACGGCATTAGGTTGATGCTCGCACCTAAATCACATAGAGCTTTACCAAATTAATGGTTACCAATGGTACATGGTATGGTAAAACTACCAGGGTCCTTCAGCTTAGGTGGCAGCTTCTTCTGTATGATGGCACTACATTCCTCGGTGAGAGCCATTGTTTCAAATTCGCCCAGCTTCCTCTTCTTTGACAAGATGTTTTTCAAAAACTTCACGTAGCTGGACATTTGCTCTAAGGCCTCGGCGAAAGGAATATTGATATGCAGTTGCTTGAAGATCTCTAAGAATTTTGAAAACTGCTTATCTAGCTTGTGTTGCTGCAAACGCTTAGGGAATGGAGGAGGTGGATACTCTGTTGGGTTTGCCGATTTAGGCTTTCCTTCCTCCCTCCTATTTTCTTCAATCGGCTCTACCTCATTCTCTTTCAGTCGCTCTACTTTGATTTCATTGTCAATGACAGTCCTACTCTTCAGTGTGATAGCCTTGCATGACTCATTATTTTGGCCCATCGGGTTAGGTTCTGTATCACTCATGAGGACACCCAGTGGTCTGTAGTTTTGCTCACTTACCAATTGTCCTACTTGACTCTCCAGTGTCTTCAAAGACGTGGCCTGGCTATGTATTAATGCCTCTAATCTTGTAGTGTTCTTGGCATTTTCCATGGTTTGCTCTGTGAGAAGCTTGCTGTAATTCACCACTTGCATTGGTAGCTCTTGTTGGGAAATCTCTAAGTCCCGAGGATCGATTAAAGCATAGAAACATACATGTGAATACACGAGGAAGTTACGGAATACTTACATCGAGCGGTTGAGCGATGCGACGAAGAACAAAACTTTTTTTCTCCTCCTCCAAGGCTCGGCAGTCCACTGGTTTTGGTCTCCAAGAATCGGCAATGGTCCTCCATGCAAGCTCCAAGCTTTGTAATGAAATTCCATACTCACAAGTTGGTTTCCATATCACCTTCGCAAGACTCAAATAGTGTGCTAGCACTTGGTGATTTTTGCCACAAAAATCACTTTCCTACCTCTCCTTGAACTCACGGCAAAGTGCAGTGAAGGAAGAAGAAATCAGCCCCTTATGGCCGTGAGAGAGAGTGAGAAGAGTTGAGAGAGAGAGAGTAATGTAAAAGTGTGTTAGTTTATTGATTTCTAAAATCAATTAAACGTATACCAAATCATAAAATAATAATATATGTCAATCAAGCTTTTGAAAAGCTTCCGACCACTTCCATCAACTATTCACATCACTCAATCAATCAAGTGACAAGTTGTCACATCACTCAAAGTGACTAATGATTTGACGCTTGATGTGACTAGCGATTTGACGCTTGATGTGACTTGCGTGCCGCACTCGAATTCGAAATGCAAATGTGCTCCCAAACAATCCCGGGCTCGGGTTCGCTAATTCCAAATTAATGAATTTTCTGTTGCGACGTAATTAAATGATTATGCCTAGCGAAATCACTATTCACGTCGCTAACGAATTAATTCTAAATTAACTCATTCGCCCGAATTAAAATCTAATTTCAATTCCGCGTCGAAATCCAATTTCGTTTAATATATCGAATATATTATTTTATCGACTAATTCCAAATTAATCGTTTTCTCTCTTTAAATAATATTTTATCCCAGATAAAAGATCTCCGAAATTAATCCCAGATTAATTTTCTCTCTCATCTAATTAATCCCAGATTAATAAAGTGCGAGTCATACGTCATCGGTGAATCTTCGGGAAGCGACCCATGAGATCCCCGGATATGTTGGCAGTAAATTCGGTCGTCGGACTATCTGAACACGTACGTACCTAGTACTACGTTTATACCGATTTACAAGACAAGGTTGGCTTCTAGCAAAGCGCCATGCCTTCCCAATTCTCCAGAAATATCCTTACAGGAATAAATGAACTATATCAGGCGTAGTATATGTAGTATTGCGTATTTCGATCCAGCATCGGATGTCACATGCTATGCCTGGGGCTGGAATTGTGTCTGCCCCGTACGAAGCACGTATCGGATCTCTGATAACTAGTCTCTATAATCGGATAAACATGACCTAATCATTTTATCCTGATGACTGCAGTACATAAGAGAACCAGTTTCGTATCTTACGTGACCATCATCTCCACTATGACTGGAGTGATACTTCCGTCTTGACATCACACCCAATACACTACGATTCTCAATATACCCAGCAGAGGCGTACACAGAACCTGTTAAAGCCCTGGACGACCTAAAACCAAAGTACATTGATTGTCGCAAGTATTAGCGGTGCAAGTCTCAGGTTATGACCAAATACACCTACCCTGATTCCGACTTCCATAGACACATAGTCATACTACCAATGGAATTCCGAGGGGTCTATCCAGAGCGAAGCTGTTTTCCGTACCATCGGTAAAACACAACCTCCTACTACACTTGCATGAGTATCCTATACCCAATATATGAGAACTATGTTATTATACCCTCACAACGCGCACAAGTGTAATACTAGTCTTTTACGCATTATCGATGTCCAATCTCGATAATACTTTGACTAGGGATATTTAAAGATTAAACCTTTGTGGATTGATATTGTCTCATATCATCTCAATCCAGGAACTAATCATAAGGACCTCCTATCATTTATACATCTTGGTGATCTAATCACAAATGATAAGAGAGCAATCTCCTTTGTCACATAGTTAATTTGTACAACAACACCATGATCTGTACAAATAGTGACGCTATGGGTCATAACTGTCCAACAATCTCCCACTTGGCCTATAGCCAGTCACTCGAGTGTCCTACACCCGAACGATGTATGGTTCGCTCAAACTGCTGAGGAAAGGCTTTCGTCAGCGGACTTGCATGATTATCATCTGATGCGATTTATTCGATCATCACATTGCCACGATGTATGATCCGAACGAATCAGATGAATAGTCGAAGTATATATCTGGATCGTTGATGAGACCATTAATTCTTTAGCCTGCGTTGTAGCCTAGCTCAGCTGCTAACAGGAGTATTCTAATCCAATTAGATTTATTATTGACCCAGAAGGCTTCTATTGCTGCCCCAGCTGCAGCAATAATCCGCTTTGTGTTGTTTATTCGGTAACAGTATCTTGCTTGGAAGATTTCCAGCTCATTGTTCCGTTATTCAAACTGTATAGTACCGTTTTGCGACTTATAGTCGTTTTATCGGTTTAGGAAACTTGTAGCAGTGAACCCAGTCACTTCAAGTTCTCATTCTCCATAGTTTAAAACAGCATCCTTAGTTCCTCTAAGATACTAAGTATGTTCTTAACTTCAATCCAGTGACTATCACTTGGATTGGCCTGTTTGTGAATCCATATGCTCAAAGCGTATGGGACACCAGGTCGCGTACATTTTTCAATGTACGATTTCTCGGAGAGTATCAACAACTTTAAATCTATCACAGTAGATTTTTATTCCTAGAATAAAGGTTGTTTCTCCCAAGAATTCTACGGAGAATTTTCTCGAAAGCCAAGCTTTCACCGATTGTATTTATGGGAATATCATTTCCAAGAAATGACATGTCATCATTACTTAGACATCACTGTCAGTGCGCTCCCACTAACCTCCTTATATATACACAAGAATCATTTCGTTTTGAATTAAATCATACACCATTATGATTACATCATAACGAAAATCCAAGAACCCAATGCTTGCTTCAATCCATCCATGGATCGAATAACCTGCAAATCTTGTTTGCTAGTTATGGTACGACAAAACCGTCAGGATGTTGAAAACATCCTCCAAAAGGTTTCCATTAAGGAAAGCGATTTTGGCATTCCAGCTGCCATATTTTATAAGTGAAACATGCAGCAAAAGCAAGCATTATCCAAATGGATTTACCATGGCAACAGGCAAAAGGTTTTTTCGTAATCGACACAATGTTGATAATGATATCTTTTCGCTACAAGCCTAGCTTAGTACGTTGGTATGTTGCCATCCATGTATGTCTTTGTTGAAGACTTATATAGTACCAATAGGCACAATGCCTTGCGGTACATCAACTAGTATCCAAACTAAGTTGAAATACATGGAATCCATTTCAGATATCATGGCACGTTGCCATAATAGGGAGTTGATACCTTGTATCACTTCCTCATACGTAGTCAGTTGGTATTCCTCAATAAGATTAACATCTTTATGAGGTGAGATCAGAAACCCATACCCCAGGTTGTTTTCTAACTCTCTCCGATTAACGTGGTTCTTGTGTATTCGAAATTTATTGGTAAAGTTTCTTCTTTGATGAACTATTTGTGTTCCATTAAGGACTCGTCGCCTGGGATAGTATTACTTCAATTTTCATCGAGTTTTACTATCCTCCCACTTACCACTGTATATAGGTATTCCTCTTAGGAAAACCGCATGGCGAGCAACAATTACATTGTTCTCTAGTGAGTTGTATAAGTACTATACTTTGGTATCCCTATGATAACCTACAATTAGGCACTTACCCAATTTGGGTTTTAGTTTGGTATCATCCAAACATATGCCTAGAATTCCCAAATCTTCAGGATGAGAAACCCGGTTTTTTTCCTGTTCATATCTAATATGAAATCTATCAAACAGATTTTTATGGAACCTTATTCAAAATAAATTCCGCACTGTTTAATGCGTATCCGTTGAAGGAAATGGTAGCTCAGAGCGACTCATGATTAACCTTATCATGTCCAACAAAATTCGGTTTATCCGTTCAGACACACTGTCAAACTGACGTGTTCCGGGAGGAGTCCTCATTGAAAGAATACTATACTCTTTCAAGTATTAGAGAAACTTATTGCTTAAGTATTTTCATCATGGTCTAACGTGATGTTTTAATAATTTAGCCGATCTGTTTGTCTATTTCGCGTCGAAACTGTAAAAGTTTCCGATTCGTGTTTCAAAAGAAACACATAACCATAACACGATGCCACATTCGTAAAGGTCACAAAATATTCATATCCACATCTAGTCTAGCTAAACATGAGCCCACTTACTTCACTATGAATAAGGGCTAACAGATCGGTGGCACTAACATTTTTACCAAGTAAATAGTGTTATAGGCACTTTGGCCAATAAACTAGATTCGTAGACATTATTTGATTGGAATCAAATTTGTCCTAGTACCCACTATTCGAAAGTGTGGATATACAAGTCTTGTTAAATTGTGTCCCAGACAACAATGCCACAATTAAGTTTCTTCTGATCAAATCAGTTTGAGCTATTTGTTTGTCATGTTAAATGTTTGAGATTTATTTATATTCAAAATATAAACTCTGTTATTCACATCTAATGTGTTTATCTCAATATCATCTTTATATAATAAAACACTTTACTGTTCTAGAATATAAAGGTATACCCGCAACGGGTTAAACCCTGATATAGAGATAATGTATCTAGTCAAACTAGTTACATTTTAACAGTTTCCTAATTTAAGTACACACCCGAAGGGTAGTTCCTAAACTTAGGTGTCTACGGTTAAAACAGCGACTTTCGTCCCGTTTTCAATTCGCAGATTAATCTCAATCTGAAGTCAGTATCCTGCTCATAGCAGATTCTGCACATCAATACATATTTATGTATCACACTAAGTATCTAAAATCCAATTTCAATACTAGTAGTGAACATATTTTATGACAAACATATTTGAAGTCAGAGCCTAGCCCGTCTTCAATTCCTTCATATCTGCTTTGTCCAAACGGCAGTCACGCTTCCGCGATCCCGTTTGCCATAATTTAGGCAGACATTTTGGGATATGTCTTTTATCTTCCCAGAAGATAATAATGATTTTGCCTTTGCCTTTTTCCACACTCCAGAAGCCTTTGGCCAAGCCTAAGCCTTCCAGAATATCGAAGTAAAGTGCGCCTTGCGCATCTTGCCTTATTGCAAACTTTGACTTTGTCTCTTTGAGAATAGCCATTAACTCTCCAAGAGTTTACTATTGCAATTTAGTATTTCAAAGATCTAAAAATAGATCTATGAAGATCCTTCAATTTCATTATCATACTTTAAGGATCTAATCATTAGTTCTGATTAAGAAATTAAGGAGTCTATTTGGCAAGCTTAATGGATTAAGCACTAAAGTTATCATTACATAAATCTTCCAAAGATTATGCTCTACTATTTGCTTAAATTCGGGCTTAGGCCTAATATGTTATTTTATCAAATAAGTAACTTATTAGTTTCCAGGACCATCCTGAAATTTTATTCCCAATTTGAAAATTAAAGTCTTTTAAAACATTTTTCACCCAGGATTATGTTTTAAACACTAATCTTTCAATTATCTTGATTTTAATAGTCCAACTATTTAATCAACGATTTCAGGTACTATTAATTATAATGATTACTATAGTCCAACTATATAATCAACTATAATTTAAATTGTTAAATTCAACTATATTGATTACTATAATCCAATTATAAAATCAACTATTAATTGAAATAGTTTGAATACAGTCCAACTGTTTTATTAAAATAACATTTAAATATTAGTCCAACTAACATTTAATTTATTTGACGAAAAATTTGAAATGAGCGCGTATGGCAAGTAACTAAACGAATATTGCAAATTTAATACTTGTCTTGTAGGCATTGCATTTTTACATGTGAAAACCCGATGATGAGTCTCAATTGGAGGCACTACCTTTTAAGTCGCGAAAGCCGCGAGAAACGGACGTCGGAAGGGAGGAGTCAAGAATTGACTCATATTCGGGTTAAGTTCGCTGGTTTAACTTCGGGTTACTTGTTGGTTGTCCATTTTAAAAATTATTCCCGGCCCAAAATACTCACAAATCACCTAACCTCGGCCTAAAATCCCCGCGAGCCCCTTGGCCTTGACCTAAAATCCCTGCAAGCCCACACACCTAGCCCACACAAACCAACCCACCAACCAAGGCCCACACGCCCCAACCAAGGCCCACAGGCCCATTTACCTAATACACACCCAAATTAAATCAAATATTAAGTTAAATATTAATTAGATAATGTAATTAAATAAAATAATTAATTAAGTCATATACCAAATTAAATAAAACAAATAAAATCTAAATAATCACCTACCAAAATAATAAAAATACTTACACAAATTAAAGAAATTGCATGCCTAATAAAGATAAATCAAATATATTATATACCAATTTAACAAATATCATGCCTAATTAAAATCAATCATAACAAATTAAATATTTTGTATTCCTAATCTAGCCAAGATTTGTCCCCCCTCAATCTAATCCTTTCCTTGTTGAATACCAAATCAAATCCTCCTTTTAAATGCCAAAATCCCTTCCTTGTGAGACAATGAGTAGCCCTAACCTTTCTCTATATAAACAACCCATAACCAAGACATGCACTCCCCTAGCTCATACACAAGACTTACACGAAAATCACAACACCAAGAGCCCTAGCCACTCACGGCAATAGCAAGAAAAAAAAACACAAATAATTCTCTTCATCTCCCCCACTCCACAACCGAAAACAGCAGCCCCTAAAACCTCCACACATCACCGAAAATACACCTCCAAACAGCAGCCCCTTTCCACCGAAAACAACAGCCCCTACACCTCCTAAAACACGCCTGAACAGTAGCCCAAATCACCCCAAAAACAGCAGCCAAATCCTCTTAAAACAGTCCATAAAATCCTCAAAACAGTAACATAAAAACTGCATTTATAATCCTTAAAATAATCACACAAGACTGCACTAAAAACCCACAAAAAACACTCGAAACAGTCCGTGGAAACGTCAAAACAGTGACCTGAACAATAAGCAGAAAATACAGAGGAAACAACAGCAAAACGGAGTCAAAACAGTAGCTTGAGCAGCGAAACAGTGAGGTAAAATGCAAACTAGTGAACCAGAAAAGTCGCGGTGTGATAGCCCTTCCGACGGCCGTGAAATGCGAGTTGGAAAGTCAACATAAAAGGTTAGACCTGAGGGCATTTTCCACATTCATTTTCTGTTTTATTTGTATTATTTATTGAGTATCGCTTACATGATTGTTATGTTGAAATGCATGTTGTGGCCCTTGAGTAGATAAATATGCATGGATTATGAGATATTGTATGTTGTGGCTTTGGAATAAAACGAAAGATGTGTCAACTCTCGCGGTATATCGGATGGAAACCCGGACATAAATTTCATAGCCGATTCCGAATGGACGGTAGTATGATCTGTACTCGGGATACAACTCCACGTACCGCTTGAGTAAATGACACTTTCTTTTGTCTTATATTGCTTTTATTTATTTATTTTTCGTCATTTGAATTTTGCGTGTTACTTTTGTATGCATGATTCAATCGAACGCATGGGCTTAGTAAGTGCGATGAAAGGTCCCCTATTTGGAGGGGTTAAAATCCTTTACCACGATGCTTTGCCGCGCCGGTTGATGTGTGTTCGGTTAAATGCAAGATACGTTCAATCGAGCATAATACGTTCGGTATTATTGTTTTTAATTCTTGTGTGCATGATTCAATCGAGCGCATAGGCTTAGTAAGTGCGATGAAAGGTCCCTTATTTGGAGGGGTTAAATTCCTTTACCACAATGCTTTGCCGCGTCGGTTGGTGTGTGTTCGGTTGAATGCAAGATATGTTCAATCGGATATACTAAGTTTGATATAGTTATCTTTGTCTTTGTACGCATTGTAACGAAAGGCGCATGGGCTTATTGCGTTGGATTAAAAGGCTCTCCATTTGGGGGAAGAAAAGCCTAAAAGGCTACCTTTACCACGATATTTGCTGTGTCTTTCATCTTTTGGTTGCATTATCTATCCTTGTCTTGGCTCGACCTATTGTCATTGGTATACCCATATTCTCACCCCATCTACTCTCGGCAACTGAAAAACACAAAGCACCTCCACGTAAATACCTCAGTTGATCCCCACATTCAAGCCATTACCCTCACCACCTCATCTCACGTAACAGGCCTCACCCTTCATGCAATAATACAGCTCACAAAACCTCACACTGCCACCAAGACCTGCACGCCATAACACCCATGCTCACGTCCCATTCACTCACGCACACATTGCCCCCCTCACTCACGCACACACTGCCATTCACTTATGCGTACACAGCCTAGTACACTAACCTAATGCTCACCCACTGACTATCGCTAATTCCCTTCCTTTGCCTTCATGCCCTAAACTACAAACAGTCCCCACACACTCAAATTATTCACGCAATTCGCCTGCCATTAAGCCGCTTACCACAAGCACAACTCCTCACGTCATAAAGACAACTATACCATTCATGCATGTATTATGAAATCTCATATAGTCATTCTTATCTTTGTACGCATCATGATGAAAAGCATGTTTATCCCATTGGTTGCATCATTTACCTTTGTCTTGGATTAACATATTACAATTCGTATATCCATGTCATGATAGCATTTGAGTATTATTTCTTGTGGTATATCGGATGGAAACGCAGACATAAATTCTGTAGCCTATTCCGAATGGATGGTAGTGCGGTCTGTACTTGGGATACAATTCCACGTACCACTTGGAAAAGTGCTCATATGTGTGCTTGTGTGGTTAGTGTGTGTGCCTGTGTCTTTCGTGAATATAATATGCCAAAGAAGTTGTATGTTCGTTGCTACTTTGATGTACTTTCAAGCATGCAATCTTAGATGTGAAATGTATGTAAATTTAGGTGTAAGTTTTATCTTGTACATGTGAATTTAGAAGCATGATACTCTTGGAAATAAGTGTTACTTAAACTTGATTAAATTATTACATAAATCCTTTTATTACAAGTGACATAAGTAAGGTACCATTCCGAACCTAACGGTTTGAGGTCTTCCCTTGCGAGGGGTGAGTGCGGCCTTAAATCTCATTTTCTCTGTTCACACCGGGTGGCGACTCCATTATTCTCCGGTTTAGTCCCCCGTGGCTACTCTGTACTCCCAACTAGGCCGTGAGCCTGGAACAGCATGCGTCGTCCAGTTTATGTGTCCCACATGCCTCCCACTATTTTTCGGCGAGCCTCTAACCCTCTGTCGAGTACTCGGGAAACCATGTTTCCTAGTGGGCTAGGATCCCATTAAATAACACACAATCTTGACTTTGGCCAACAAATTGTATGATAATTAACTAGGTAGATCTCTAAGATCAATTGGATCTCATCCAATTCCTAGATCCAGTAGGGGGACATCCAAGTCCGAAACATATATCTTCTATATGCCAATATATCCAATATATTACCTAACCTTTTTCCTCTGAATCAACTGAGCCTTGGCTTTGGCACAACAAACTTAGTGATCCCAGTTAAGCGTGACCCATTGACCTTGGAAAGCTTCGTAATCCAAATGTCGATTGACAAGAAGTGATCTTGACTTTGGCCAACAAATCACAACTTAGACAAGACACCAATATGGAACAAAGCTCTCATGATTCAAACACATCCTCGACGGACAAAGGCCTTGACTTTGGCCAACAAACCAATGCCAGTCTTGGATCTTGAGTAAGAATCACTCAATGGAAGGAAAAACGCTTAATATTTTGTGAGGGTTTTTCGCGTGCAAATTGGCAACCAATTTATTATCTTTGTTAAGGTCTCATCATCATACACCCTTAAACATTCATTCTAAACACATAATAGGGTGCATATAAATAAATAATAATGATATGCGGATGGATACTCAACACATTGATCCTAGATCAAATCTCTCCATTTCCTCTCTCCCACTAGCACAAGTATAACTTCTACCCGTTAGATAACACTTCTAAAGAAACCTCATTTACATTGAGGGGAATAGGTGAGAAGAGAAATACATAGAGTAATGAGGTAATAGGCTGGACACGCAGGTCCAATTTAATAAATTCTAAATTTATTACAACAATTTCCAAAATTGCCCCACCTATCTAATATACATCTGATATATATTATTCATACATTGCAACCATGTATTCACACAAGCATGTTATCAATCAATCTAATCCAATTAATTAATCTGATAATTAATGACCATCCAATGTTCAAACAACGATTTGATTTTGCGCGAGTCCAACTCTTTTTGCGAATAAATACTCAAAGTAAGAATTCTTGAATTAAATTAAACTACATAATTAAATCCAATTCAATTTGTATTTAATACTAATTCACTATTTAATTCCAAATTAAATAATACACTTTATAAATAAACCTTTTACGACTTAAATTCCAAATTAATAGTTTCGGGTCTCAAAACCCGATTAACGTCCAACGTTAATTTAATTAAAGTCCAATGGGCTTTCAATTAATTTCTTTAAGGCGTGGACATTTGGTCAACTTGGGTCAAACCCAATAACCAAAGCCCAATCAAGGAATAACCCCATAAGCCTAGAAACCAATTTAGGCCCATTAGGCCCAATTAAATTATTAAGGTCCATTAGTCATAATTGGACTTTATGGATATGGTTTTGGACCCAATTGGATCCAACCAATTTAGCCTAAACCTAACTTGGTACAACCAAGCCCAATAAAGCCCAATAACAACTTTACAAGCCCAAATCCAATTTAAGCCCAATTGATTAAACTACAAAATTCCAAATTTCATATTTAATTAACCAAAGTGTAATTCCATAATTGATCAACCAAATCAATATTTCCAAAACACCAATTAGCCTAATTAATTATGCTTATCAACATTAAAACATGTCCAACACATTTTAACAAAAATCAAACCCATTTTACCATGCTTCAAGTCTCGGCTTTGTGGGGATTTTTATGTCCGATTCAAATTCAATCCAATTAAATCCAATTCAACATTAAATCAACATTCCCAATTGATTTCAAGTCATCCAATGAATCAAAAATCAAAAATTCCAAGACATTAGGGCAAGTTCATCATTCAGCCAAGCCATGATTTTTGGGCAAAATTGTTCCAAACAATATATCATGAAATTGATCCAATCAAACTTCAATTAAACTACATTTAAGCATACTCAATCATCCAATTTCATCAAATCATGCTCAAATACATTTTACCCAATTTTAACCCTAAATTCAAGTTTCATGCTTTTACTCGCTCTGATACCATTGTTGGGAAATCTCTAAGTCCCGATGATCGAATAAAGCATAGAAACATACATGTGAATACACGAGAAAGTTGTGGAATACTTACATCGAGTGGTTGAGCGATGCGACGAAGAACTAAACTCTTTTTCTCCTCCTCCAAGGCTCGGCATTCCACTGGTTTTGGTCTCCAAGAATCGGCAATGGTCCTCCATGCAAGATCCAAGCTTTGTTATGAAATTCCATGCTCACAAGTTGGTTTCCCTATCACCTTCGCAAGACTCAAATGGTGTGCTAGCACTTGGTGATTTTTGCCACAAAAATCACTTTCCTACCTCTCCTTGAACTCACGGCAAAGTGCAGTGAAGGAAGAAGAAATCAGCCTCTTATGGGCGTGAGAGAGAGAGAGAAGAGTTGAGAGAGAGAGTAATGTAAAAGTGTGTTAGTTTATTGATTTCTAAAATCAATTAAACATATACCAAATCATAAAATAATAATATATGTCAATCAAGTTTTTGAAAAGCTTTCCAACCACTTCCATCAACTATTCACATCACTCAATCAATCAAGTGACAAGTTGTCACATCACTCAAAGTGAGTAAAGATTTGATGCTTGATGTGACTAGCGATTTGACGTTTGATGTGACTTACGTGCCACACTCGAATTCGAAATGCGAATATGCTCCCAAATAATCCCTGGCTCGGGTTCGCTAATTCCAAATTAACAAATTTTCTGTTGCGACTCAATTAAATGATTATGCCTAGCGAAATCACTATTCATGTCGCTAACGAATCAATTCTAAATTAACTCGTTCGCCAGAATTAAAATCAAATTTCAATTCCGCGTCGAAATCCAATTTCGTTTAATATATCGAATATATTATTTTATCGATTAATTCCAAATTAATCGTTTTCTCTCTTTAAATGATATTTTATCCCAAATAAAATATCTCTGTAATTAATCCCAGATTAATTTTCTCTCTCATCTAATTAATCCCAGATTAATAAATTGTGAGTCATACGTCATCGGTGAATCTTCGGGAAGCGACCCATGAGATCCCCGGATATATTGGTAGTAAATTCGGTCGTCGGACTATCTGAACACGTACGTACCTAGTACTACGTTTATACCGATTTACAAGACAAGGTTGGCTTCTAGCAAAGCGTCATGCCTACCCAATTCTCCAGAAATATCCTTACAGGAATATGTGATCTATATCAGGCGTAGTATACGTAGTATTGCGTATTTCGATCCAGCATCGGATGTCACATGCTAGGCCTGGGGCTGGAATTGTGCCTGCCCTGTACGAAGCACATATCGGATCTCTGGTAACTAGTCTCTATAATCGGATAAACATGACCTAGTCATTTTATCCCGATGACTGCAGTACATAAGAGAACCAGTTCCGTATCCTACGTGACCATCATCTCCACTATGACTGGAGTGATACTTCCGTCTTGACATCACACCCAATACACTACGATTCTCAATACACCCAGCAGAGGCGTACACAAAACCTGTTAAAGCCCTGGACGACCTAAAACCAAAGTACATTGATTGTCGCAAGTATTAGCGGTGCAAGTCTCAAGTTAAGACCAAATACATCTACCCTAATTCGGACTTCCATAGACACATAATCATACTACCAATGGAATTTCGAGGGGTCTATCCAGAGCGAAGCTGTTTTCCGTACCATCGGTAAAACACAACCTCCTACTACACTTGCATGAGTATCCTGTACCCAAATATATGAGAACTATGATGTTATGCTCTCACAACGTGCACAAGTGTAATACTAGTCTTTTACGCATTATCGATGTCCAATCTCGATAATACTCTGACTAGGGATATTTAATGATTAAACCTTCGTGGATTGATACTGTCTCATTTCATCTCAATCCAGGAGCTAATCATAAGGACCTCCTATCATTTATACATCTTGGTGATCTAATCACAAATGATAAGAGAGCAATCTCCTTTGTCACATAGTTAATTTGTACAAGAACACCATGATCTGTACAAATAGTGACGCTATAGGTCATAATTGTCCAACAGCTCTTCCAAGGGTGGCTTTCTCTCCTGAATAGCTTCTCTATTCTGCTATTGGCCATGTGCTTTATCATGTGGTCTCGCCCCTTGGTTATTTTTCCACCCTAAATTGGGATGGTCTTTCCATCCAAGATTGTAGGTGTTTGAATATGGGTTATGGCTTGACCTGTTGAAGTTGTTCACATAGTTGAAAGATTCACCATATTGATTATGTGGCTCCATATTTGTTCCTCTCATATATAATGTACTAGTGGCACCAGCATTATTCAGAGCTTGCATACCCAAGACCTCTAGGCATTTGCAAATTTGGTCAAGTTTAGCACTAATAACTGGATTGAGCCTGACCTCGTGTACGCCTACTACTCGTTGGGACATATTCCTATCTGTTGACCACAATGATTTATTATTAGCCATTTCTTCTAATACGTCTCATGCTTGGTGTTCCCATTTTCCCATTAGTGCACCTCCCGCGGTTGCATCCACTGTGGACTTCATCATCCCACTAAGCCCATTGTAAAAAATTAGTACTTGCAGCCATTTAGCAATCTCATGATGGGGGCACTTCCTTAGCAGCTCCTTATACCTCTCACATGCCTCGTAAAGAGTTTCAGAGTCATACTACACGAAGGATGTGATGTCATTTCTTAATTTTGCAGTTCTAACTGGGGGAAAGTATTTTACGAGGAATTTTTTTGCCAAGTCTGCCCAAGTTCTTATGGACCCTGCTCGTAGTGATTTTAGCCATCCCTTCGATCTATCCCTTAAGGAATATGGAAAATTGCGCAAGCGCGTCACTTTCTCTGCCTCTCGATTATAATTAAACGTGTTGTACACTTCTAGGAAGCTGCTGATGTGGGCATTTGGATCTTCAAATGCACCACCCCCAAACTGCACTAACTGTTGAATCATCTGAATGCATGTCTTGATATCGCAAGTGTTTGGGGGCAGGGGTGGCAAGACAATGCAAGAGATGAACCCGTCAACCACAATGATTGTCCTATCCCAATGGGAATTGGTGGTACTTCTTCCAAGGGTTTAGGTTCCCGATTATTCACGTTGAGTTGCGCCTCTTGATCTTCTCGCCTATCCTTTCTCAATTATCATATGGTTCTTTCGATTTTCGGGTCAAGCGGAAGGATTTCACAGCTTATACTTCGTTTCATGTAATAGCACTAGAACCTTACTTAGAACTAGAGTGATAAAAATAAAAATAAAAATAAAAAGAACAACTAGATACTAGTAAAGTACTTAAGCCTAAATTTAATAATAAAGGTTATATTAAGTCTTTGGCAACGATGCCAAAAACTTGATCGCGATTTTCACACGTTACGCAAGCGCATGTATCGCTCAAGTAGTACAAAAATTTATCGATCCCACTAGGACTTAACACCTACGTTACTAATTGTTAAGACTAATGACCTACGAGTATCTAATTAAATTATATGTGATTTTATTTTGAGTTTGAACTAAAGCTAATGTAAATAAATATAAATTGGAAGTTTGTAGAGATAATCAAAGAGAGAAAGCATCCAGGGTTGTGAATCGACCCAGTATTTTTCTAAAGATGAATTGGTTATCCTATGTTTGTGTAATATATTGGTTTATTAACCTGGAACACTAAGATATCCACAAGCCTCTTTCGATGGTCGAGTGAAAATATCCAAAGTAAATTAATTAACTATATTTCTATGTTAACCTTGAATTCATTAAGAACAAGTTCCAATTATGGCTACACCCGTCCGACATGTATATTTCTATCATGTAAGGAAATCCCTAGAATGAGATCGTGTGCTATTGAATCTAAGGCTAAACCTAAAATTCCTTTGTCAAGTTCATCTAAGTTTTCCACATCAATCCTATTAGTGATCATGCAACATGAAGTATTAAGCATAAGATTCAATAAATAAACTAAAACATCACACAGAATATAAGAAAATCAATTTAATAGTTTATAAATAAGGGTTTCATCACAACCCCATATAAGAGGTTTAGTTACTACACTTGCTCAGAAACTCTAAATAATTAAACAAAGATAAACAAAACATTAAGGAAGTAAAGAAAATAAGAAAAATTTTCGAGATCGTCGGTCATTCGCTTCTTTCTGTTGAGTTCCTGTGATATGCTCATTTGATGTGTTCCTGGCTTCTCCCTCAAAAATCTCTTTTGGAGGCTGTAAAATTAGGTTATGGAACTCTCTTATAGCTTCGTCACGTGCATCCTTTTATAATATTTCAGCCCTAATGACTTAAAATAAATCTCAATAGTTTAGGATTCTTCATTTTTAGGTCTTCTAATTTAATTTATTCCAAATTAAATTATTTCTTAAATTGTCTTCCTTGTCGCATGAGAAGTTCCCATTTAAAAGCTTTTATTACCCTATTTAACTGTTTTATTCCAAAACCTATTTAAATTAGCAAAATAAAATAAATTAAGAGAAATAAATAAAATAAATTATAAACTAACTTAAAATTAAGTAAAAAGGTAATGAAATAATAGATAAAATATTAACTTTTCACAAACCATGAGAGTTAAAAGAAGGCTAAACAAAAGGGAGATCCAGCTTAGAGTTGGCAATGGCGAGACATTGGATGTCAATGCCATAGGAACAGTTATTCTAAATCTCCCTAATGGGTGTAAATTAATTTTACATGGCTGTTATTATCTACCTTTCTTATCAGACAAATAATATCGTAATGGCGAGACATTGGATGTCAATGCCATAGGAACAGTTATTCTAAATCTCCCTAATGGGTGTAAATTATTTTACATGGCTGTTATTATCTACCCTTTCTTATCAGACAAATAATATCGTTATCGATATTGAATAAATAGAGATATAAAATAAACATTAAAAATGGTGTTTTATGTTTATATTATCAGAACAACTATTTGATATGTAAATGTTCTTCATCTAATGGTCATTAGGTTTTAAGAACATATCGAGATGTTCTTAATATAGAGGAAAATACAAGTAAAATATCTTAATTAAATAATACTGAATTATGGCATATAAGATTGGCCCACATGGGTATTAGACGCCTATTAAAATTGTAAAGGATGGTTTGATTGAAGATCTTACCTAAAATCCTTATCCAATTTGTGAGTCATGTATCTA
The DNA here is from genome assembly GCA_019454045.1 of Zanthoxylum bungeanum. Lineage (NCBI taxonomy): Eukaryota > Viridiplantae > Streptophyta > Magnoliopsida > Sapindales > Rutaceae > Zanthoxylum > Zanthoxylum bungeanum. The sequence goes on from SKCR01042813.1 coordinate 95,397, forward strand.
ATGAAAAATGACAAATGCCTCATTTCTTGGTGTTGGACATCGCGCTGAAGATTTATTGGAGCTATTACACAGTGATGTGTGTGGTCCATTAAATAATGTCGCTCATGATTATTCAACATACTTCGTGACTTTCATGGATGATAAGTCAAGATATGGATATGTCTATTTAATGAGACATAAATCAGAAATATTTGAAAAGTTCAAAATATTCTGAAATGAGGTTGAAAAACAATCTTGGAAATTCATCAAGTGCCTTAAATCAGATCGAGGCGGTGAATTCATGAGCAATGAATTCAAAAGTTATTTAAAGAAGAATGGGATTCTCGTCCAATATAGCCCACCCGAAACTCTTCAACATAAAAATATTTCTGAGCGAGAAATCATACTTTATTGGATATGGTACGATCTATGATTAGCTATACAGATCTTCCATATTACCTTTGGGGTTATGCTTTACTTATTGTTGCCCACATACTTAATAGAATTCCATCAATAGTTGTTTCTACAACCTCATACTAGATATGGTACGATGGAAATCTAAGTCTTAGATATTTAAGGATTTGGGGTTGTCATGCATACGTTAGAATTGCACAGCGGGATAAACTAGCACCCAGGGGTATAAATACAACTTCGTTGGATATCCTGAAAAATTCTTTGGGATATCAATTCTATTATTCCGAGCAATAAAATATTTATTGGTCGTTTTGGTACTTTTCTTGAAAATGAATTTTGGAGAGAAAGTGGGATTGTAGAAAGATTGAACTCGATGAGTTTGATCCCAACATTGAGGAACCTAAGATGGAACAGAGATCCAACTAGGTGAAGGATCAATAACACATGTTCTACCTAGGTCGAATAGAATATCAAGGCCTTCTGAGAGATTATTTTTAATATATGATGTGAGCCTTGATGTTATCCTCTTGGAGGAAATAGATCTGACTACGTATAAACATGCGATATTGGATATCGATGCGGGAAAATGAAAGGAAGCCACGAAGTCTGAAATGGATTCTATGTATGACAATCAAGTCTGGGACTTGGTTGAACTTCCTGAATAAGTTAAACCTATTAGTTGTAAATGGGTTTATAAAAGGAAGCAATGGCCCGATGGAAAAGTTGAAACCTTTAAGGCCCGACTAGTAGCGAAATGTTACACTCAACATCCTGGGATTGACTATGAGGAAACTTTTTTCACCAGAAGCCATGCTAAAATACATTAGGATTCTATTAGCCATTGATGCATATCATGATTATGAGATATGACACATGGATGTGAAAATCGCTTTCCTAAATGGATTCCTCGAGGATGATATCTATATGGAACAACCAGAGGGTTTCATATCCAGTGAGACTTGAAACTTGGTTTGTAAACTCTAGAAATCTATTTATGGACTTAAACAGGCATCCCGAAGCTGGACTCTTCATTTTGATGAGATAATTAAATTATATGGATTCATCAAGAATGAGGAAAAACTGTGTGTTTATAAGAAAGTTAGTGGGAGCATGATAATATTCCTTAATTCGTATCTAGACGATATCTTTATCATTGGAAATGATATAGGATTGATGCAAAGTCTGAAAGCCTACCTTTGCAAGAATTTCTCCATGAAAGACATGGGTGAAACTTTCTATACACTGGGTATAAGGCTCTACCGGGATAGAGTAAAGAAGCTTATAGAGTTGTCGAAATCCACCTACATAGATAAAATATTATAAATATACAGTTTTACCAACTGCAATGCGGTAAATATACCTTTTCGATACGACATACATCTTTCGAAGGAAATGGAACCTCAGACCGAGGAATATAGAGTTAGAATGTCAAACTTGTCATATGCTTCTTGTATTGGAAGCATTATGTATGGTATGCTATGTACAAGACCTTATATCAGTTTCGGCGTTAGTGTTACTAGTCGATATCAATCTAATCCGGGTAATGATCATTGGACAATCGTGAAACATATCCTGAAATATCTTAAGGGTATTAAGGATAAGTTTCTCATATTTGGAAAAGACGAGCTACAACTTAAGGATGATACATACTCCAATTTTTAGGGAGATCCAAATGATAGAAATTCTACATCCGGATACATATTTACCTTTAATGGCGGTGTGCAATTAGTTGGCGTCATTCAAAGCAAGGCTCAACAGCTGATTCCACCCATAAGGTGGAATTTATAGCGCCTTCAGAAGCTACTAAAGAAGCTGTTTGGATTAGAAATTTTATCACAAAACTTGCTATTGTGCCAAGTATTATGAATTCAATCTCATTATACTATGATAATAGCGGAGCCATTGCGCAAACTAAGATGCCGAGAGCGCATTCCAAGTCTAAACACGTAGGAAAGAAAATATCACATGATTAGAGAAATCATTGAACGAAAAGATATAGTGGTCTTGAAGGTTCAAAGACAAGACAACATAACAGACCCACTTAATAAGGCCTTACCTCCTTAGTTATTCGATAAACATGTGGAGGAGATGGGACTTCGGTACCATCCGGATTAGCACTAAGCAAGTGGGAGTAGTTTGTTGGAGTTGGTGCTTGGAGCGCCAATCCGAATAATATATTGTACATTATATTTTATTATTTATTAATAAAATATCTATATTTTCATTTCAACCTTATTAATGGTAATGTCATTATGCATATTAGTTTGATATAAATATGATAAGAATAACATCGACCTTAGAATAGTCATATAGTAATACTAGACACTGAGTGGTCTGACATTGGGATAGTATTACTATTATAAACTATTCTTAAAGTAAATATTCCTAGTCGTTGGTTTTGGAATACGATCGAATTCATATAACCTATAAGACTAGCATATGTCGTATATTGGAATTGGAGTTCCAATGGTTTAATCCGATGTCCAATGAGCAAGAGAAGCTCGTATAAACATGTGGGTATTAATTGGAGCAAATACTGAATGACTCACAGGTGATTTCTAATAGTTAGAAGTACACACCACCGTCAATAGGAATCTCTTCGAGTTGAGTAGCATATGTGATCATTTGACTATAGGATAGCAATGATTATATGTATGATCCTCTACATTTTGATGCCATATATGTCAGAGACCTTTCATGGTTTGACCACTAGATGTTCGTTGGGTATAGACTGATGCACTCGTTAATCAAGTGCGTATCAAGATAGGATCTGTTGGCCATATGTATACCATAAGAGGTTTGGGTATCCATGTGAGTAAGTCATGATTCTTAAGACTTTGGCCAAAGCAGATCACCTAGAGTGGATCGCATGTATCAAAAATAATGTTCTGATTAGTTATAAAAAATCATGGGCATGTCGACAATATGAGATGTACACCTAGTAAATTTGACAATGTAATCTATGTTTCCTAAGCACAAATCGGATAGCCTACGACAGAGGGATTGTTAAATATATGTGATGACCTCGACTTGTATAGTTCAAAAAGGTCATTCATGTTCTTCGCGAATACGGAGGTGGTCGAATTGCGTACATATAAGCTAGGCTTATATGACGAACGTGTCTGGACTTAGAGAGTCTCACAATATGAAATGTACTCGTTGAGCATTTGGGTAGTAGATAATGTGCGATAATAAATAATATTTGATACTTTGACTCAATTGGATTAATTAGATTAAATCACACAAGGGTTTTGTTGTAATTTCATAAATATCTCTACCATTGAAAGATATTTTGGTAATTACAAAATATGTAATAATAGGTGCATTTGGCTTGATTTAATTAGATTAAATCAAAGTGGTAGACAATGAACTAATCAATTGGTTAAAATTTGTCTAGATTTAATTGGATTAAATCAAAGTGGTAGACAAATTTGATTAGTCACACCTAATTATACATATTTGGAAAAATTGGATTAAGCCTACCTAAAAATGGATTAGAACTTTTATTAATTAAAAATTGTATAAACTTCATTATAAAAGGCATGCTTAAGCAAGTTTTTAATCAAGATTGTGAAAATTAAAGCAAGTATTAAGGCAAAACATAAGAATAATTAGCCTAAAGAAGTGTTTAGAGAAGTTTTGAAAGTTCTCTATATTTTTCAATAAAAAGGAGAAGATTTTATCTTTGGTTCAAGCTTACTATGTAAACTTCCCTGATAAGCTATGTTTTTGTATTTGATACATAATCATATAGCTTGAAGTTGAAAAAAAAAATTGTGTATGGATGCTTTGGAAGCATAAACATAATATGCTTGTAATTGGGTCAAATATGTTCACGTTGGACATGGAACATAAAATTAGAGTTTGGAACTCTAGATGAAAACTTGGAGTTATGGCTATCATTCTAGAATCACTTGACCACCTTTGAGTGACCTAGAATTGTTCATGAGTCACTTCATTGTGGTATTCTTGTTTGATTTGTATTTTAAATTCAAAATTTACGCATGTGCATATTTTGAATAAAATTATGTTTTTGTGAAAAAATTTTATATTTTGAAAAATATGATTTTATTGTATAACATGTGTTGGTATTGGTTTTGATGTTAAAAATTAATTTTGGGTGTTTGGAAATGTTTATGGAAGATTGGAGGTAAATTTGGTAAAATACCCAATTTTCATCAGCTCTCTGTTTTCAGAGAGCTGATGGCTTAACAAAAAAAAAAAAATGAAAAATAGCGCGCAAAATGTGCACAATGCGTGCACTGCAGCACACAGTGCGTGAGCGTACTGTAGCGCACTGAAATTTGTTTCTTTCCGTTTTTGAGTTTCCAAACTCCGATTCAGCCTCAGTTTTTTCTAATACACTCTTAATGAAATAAAGTATTTCATCAAATTATTTAAAAATATACTCATGCTTGATACCCCATGGGTTAGACCCACTTCCTCTGTGTGAGACACCAATTTGACCTTAAGGGTCCCAAAACCGCCCCAACATACCGGTCCCACACTAGTGAGACCTGATGTTTTACACACATTCTGAAACCTGAACATTTCATACCGGTCTCCGTACTAGTCAGTATTTTTATTTGAATGCATAACATGCAAATTTTTAGGAGCTGTTTGAATTGTCAGACCGACATACCGATATTGTAGACCGGACACCGATCTCAAAACAGAAAATCGACTATATTCAGTTTTAAGCATATTAATTGAAGCTTGGTTTCATTTTTGCATGGGGAATTTATTTTCAAAGAAAAATAACATCTTAATACATCTTTTACAAACTCTTGAAAAACTTCAAACACATAAAAGAGAGATTTTGTGAATCTTCAATATCTTACACTCTCTAAATGAAAAACCCCATACTTCATCTTCATATTCATATTAGTGAGCTTTTATACATTTGAGTTGTGATACTCACATTTCAATTTCTTTGTAATATTTTATAAGTACCCAAATTGTTGTTGTTAAATTTTCATTTATCAAATACTTGTATGAAAATCCCTTATGTGAGTGCTGATTCCTCTCAATGGTGGATTTGTGTAAAAAATATAGAGGAGCCTTAGATCAAATACTTTTAGGTTGTAAAAGTTTATTGAAACTTATTGGAAAGCTTCTAGTGTGGCTTGGAGTAGTGGACGTAGGCATGAAGTTGGCTGAACCACTATAAATCTGGTATCAATCTCTCTATCTTTATCTCATTTCTTTATTCAAGTTTCATATTATTCTTTCATATCATATATTAAACTTGCCATTGTTAAAACTAATATTGTTAATCACTTTTGGACAATTAAAGTAAAATCGATATTTTATTTATTGTTAATAATTGAATATATTAATTGTGAAAATTGAATTCTAAGCATAATTGGTGAAACTACTAACTATGAAACTTAATATTGAAAAGATTTTTAATTCCGTATTATTTTTGAAGTACCCGATGTATCCCTTTCTTGGGTATAGTATTGTTTAAGTGCTTGTAGGTAATTTCGATTTGATGTATTCTTATTATAATAGATTTTTTATTTAATAGAATTTAATAGTGAGCCGACACGTGACGTGATAATGAAGCTTTTAAATATTTAACTTTTATATATATATATATATATATATATATATATATATCATGGGATACCGTTCAGCTACAACAATGGTATATTAATTATTATAATGTATGATTTTTTTTTAACAAACTAAGATGAGATATTATATTATTATTATTACTATATGTCTTTATATATTCCTATATATTTTATTCTCTTGAAAATGTGAGACATATTTAATATTATTTATTTGGAGTTTTGTACAAAAGTTTGTGTTGGTAGCCTTTCTGTCGCTATTTTTTTTTTAAAAAAAATTATAAAAAAATAAATGTAGGAATAATTTTAAATAGTACAACGCAAAGTGTTTATTTTCCATTTTCACATAATAAGAAAAGAAAATTTCTGAGATAGGTAACAAAATGAGTTTATATAAAAAAAAAAAAAAGAAAAAAAATTATAAAAACATTCAATCTCATCTTCATATATATAGGTAACTTGCGGTCTTACCCACGTAACCTAGTGATTTTTAAGTAATTATATTTAACTTATCATATAAATACGAATCTTTAATGAGATAATGAGATTTAAAAAATAATAAATTTAGACTTTATCCACATTTGCATTTAAAATATATACATATATATTAGGAAACTTTTGCTTTTTCAAGAGTGAATTGAAGTTCGATCACATTTATATAATTGTTGTAAGAATCTCTAAGGCTGTGTTTGGATTCATGAAAGGTGATAGGAGAAAGTGGAATATAACTTAAAATATATAAAATTTATTATTTGGATTGATGAATGGGATGTAAATGATGAACACTAAAAAGTGCACATTTATTAAAAGAAAAATTAATCATTTTACATTTGTAGTTTCAATAATCCCCTTAATTTAGCACATTTGTGAAATAACAATTAAATTTATATTTTTATTGTGTATTTTTATTTATTGTGTAGGTAAAATACTGTTTCGGAAGCTCAATAGGAAAAATGGATATAAGATCTGAATTTCAAGACCCAGAAAAACCCAAAAAGAGCGTGACAACTAGATTCAAATCAGACTTGGAAAACATTCATCATGTTTAGATTGGTGACAAAATGAGCTTATGATGTATTTAGCTACACATGTATTATATTATTATTATTATTATTATTATTATTATTAAATATTTGGGAGGTCCCACCGAAATTTTATATATATAATATTTTATATATATATTTTGGAGGTTTTACCAATATTTTACAGCAATGCATTGTCTGCAAATGCAATTGCATTCTTAAATGCAATTGCATTTGCAATTTGGTCGAGCCCTCCAATAAAATGAGGTGCTCGGCACCTCAGTGAGGGGGAGAAGATGGAGAGCTCCCCTCCAGTTTGAGTGTTATTTCATTTTCCCATTTCGAGAGATTTGGGGTAAGTGTCATTTGTGTTTTATTTTATTTTATTTCTTTTGTAATTTATTTTTTCTTTTATTAATAAAATCATAGATGTTTTTATTTATATCTTATTTTACAAATTTGTATAATGTTAGGGTAAAGGGTGAAGCTCTTGATATGAAAATATATGTGATTTTTATTTATATTATATTTTATAAATTGTGATAATTTTCCAAATAAAATTCACACTCTTTATAGTTTATTGAAGACTCTTGACTAGCTGTAGACAGTCCCCGATTGGCACAGATAATACTTGAATCTCATAAATGAGAGAGAGTGGACTATTAGAGATCTGGATTAATTATTGACAAATTTTGTTACCGCTTATATGATTGGTTTTATATATTTGACATAATTGAGTACCTGACTAGACTTGTTATAGACAAATGATATCACCGTCTTTATGACTGGTTTTATATATTTTGGCATATTTAGTACATTGACAGTACTAATTATCGACAGGACGGATCACATGTGTTGACATAATTAATACTTGATAATTATGAAATAAATTGATTGAGAAATAATTATAATTTATATTTTATAAAAGGTAAAAATTATTTTATATTTGAAATATCAAGAGTTGATCCCTTAACCATAATATTTTATTTTATTATTTTATTTTATTCGTTGAATTATTATTTTATCTTATTAAATTTATTCATTGTGGATCGGCCCCGGACTTACCGGATTATTTTATTACTTCGACACTCTTATTTGAGAGTAAAGAACCACTTTGTGAGTGTGTTAGTAAAGAAGTGCAATAAAAATGGACTTTAAGCCATTGAAATTGAGTCGTCCAAATTGAGGGTTGGAATGAAACGTAACTTAAAAAATATTACATATATAGACAAATTGGCCTATTAAAAAATAATATTAAAATATTTCTCTTTTTTACTTTTAAAATATAAATAGGTGCAATTATCTTTAAATCTTATCTAAATTATCTTTAAATCCTATCTAATTGCATTTCGTTTAATTCTATTATTTTTTATTAACTAAATAATTATTTTATAACATTATATATAAATTTCTTATTTTTTTCGTAAAAAAAAATATTACTCTCAATATTTTGCGTTAAAAAATATTCTGAATGGAAGCCAACAGAGAATCTGACCAACCCATTTTTTTTTTTTTTTTGATAATGGATAATCGGGGTGTCCGGGCCAGCTTACTCGTACCTCAACTAATACACGAGACCCGTGCCCCGTGTCCTCAGAAGTTTCCCAACATAGATCAGAGTAAGTAGCTGGTTTTTCACACTAGGGGACATAGCCCCAAGAAAATATATCTAGTGAGATTCGAACCTTGGAGAGGGGCAAACCACTCAAACCCAAATCTTACAACTGAGGCAACCTTAACCAACCCATTTCATTTTCCCATTTCTAAAAAATATTCCCACTCACTCAAAGCTCCGTTCACGTTCAGGCGTTCAGCTGCCAAATTTAAGCGCAACAAACGAACAACAGTCGCTTGAGTTTATCAACAGGTAAGGTAAGCTAACTAAGAACTTCCCTTTTGTTAGTTTTCTTTTTCTTTTTTAATTTGATTGTGTAAAAAGGCAAATTAAACGAAGAGGGTTAGTTCAATTTCGTGAAATTTGAGTTGGGTTAATTGTGATTATGAAATTTGTGATTGTTCAGATGGGATCTAGAGATGAGGTTGTTGAAATTGATAGCTTGGAGAGGGGTTTGTTACATGATCATGGAATAGAAGGCGAAGACGATGATGTTCTTTATACGGCGTCGTTTCAAGAGAAAGAAGACGATTTTGTCAAGTATCAAACGGCGCAGTGGGTGTTGTATTCATTGCTTTTGGTATTAGCTTGGGGCATCGGCTTGTTCATGCTTTTGTATTTGCCTGTGAGGAGGTACATTTTGCGCAAAGATATTCGGTCGAGAAAGCTTTACCTAACTCCTAATGCAATTGTATATAAAGTAAGTAAATCATCATTCTTAATGCTCCGTGTCTCCCTGCTTCTAGTTATAACATTAGTTGCAGACTTGCAGTTGAAGTTTTAGGAGTGAAATTTTGTTATCTAATAAGAATGTTAAAACCCTAGCGGCTGCAATTGCCTTTGCTTCTCATTTTGTAACCAGGATAATTTTCATTCATGTTGACCCGCATGTTTTGTAAAATAGGTGAAGATCTTCCCTTTTATAGGAGGTTTATAGGAAAAGTTATTAAACCTCAGGGGAGGTGTATGATGATCTTTAGAACTTCTGATAAGTTTTCTAATGAATTCTGAAGTCAGTGAAGTTTGTCAATGTCTTAGCTAAATTTCAAGAGACGTCAATGAAATTTTCCCTCAAGACAGAATCTGTCTTGTTTATGGTTTAACAACTCTGCAGGAATTTTTCAAAGGTTCTGAAGCTGCCAGTTTGATGTACACTCCCATCTGACTTGCTAGTCATATGTTTTTATCAGCTGGTCATAATCCTTCTGATGCAATATATGTCAAAGTTATCTGTGAATGGATTGCATTGGTTGTTATACTTTGTTCTTTAGCTCAGGTTACAAGGCCCGTGCAATTTCCATGTTTTGGGGTATTGAAGAAAGAGAAGCATGTCCTGTTGCCTTCTGTCCGGGACATTGTCATTGAACAAGGTAAAAGTTTTGCTCTATAACATTCGGGTCATAATTGTTGTTCTATCTTTTGAGTTTATTATAAAAAAAATGGCCCTTTACAATTGCTAAACAAGGTTTAATTTTATAGTTGAATACTGAGCATCAATCAAAATGTCTGGGTGCAGCAAACCCAAGTTGTATTGCTTAGTAGCAGTGTTCTAAAACGCGCTAGGCGCTAGTCGGGCGGCGACCCAGCGCCTAGCGCCTACGCGGGGCCTAGGCCGGCCTAGGAAATTAATCGGAAATAGAGAATTTTCATAATTAGGTTTAAGATTTGGTGTGATTTTGACAAATTAATCACAAGGAAATATTGTTTGAGCAATGAGTAGGATTTATATAGGGTCAATTTGATGAGAAACTAACAAAAATTGAAGAAATTAGAGTTTTTTTTTTAAATTAGGGTTTATGCATCAAATTGGGGATTTTTAAAATTGATGAGTTAGAGAGTTATTTATGTAAAATTAAGGTTAGGGTTTGGATTATGGTGTAAAATTCAATCGGAAATTAGCTTCAATTTCGAATTTTGAGTCGGTCAACGACGGTCAAGGGCCGTTGACCGACGATTTTTGCGGTCAAAATTTGCTGGAATGGCAGAAAATGCCGCCCATTCCGGCGAGCGCCTGTCCCCAACGATTTGGGGCCAGGTGCGGCGGACATAGGCCGCCGAGCCTAAACGCGCTGCTTAGTAGCTTTTGCAAACTCAAGAAATTAAAATTTATTGAGGCTGACCGCCACTGGCTTCATCACAGTTTGACAATTGCGTACTTGGTGATTGAGTGCCGTTGTTCATACATTTTAGGTAGTATTGCAAGTTATTTTATCTAAAACATCATCAATAGACTTGTGGAACATTGGGAGTATGTTTTCAGAAATTTGTCTTGTCTTCATTGAAACCAAAAAGTGATCCCTGTCCATTTTTGCTTTTGAAGGGCTGGTTTGTGTTTTTAGAATCCTAAAGCGTTAAAAAAATAAATCTATTGGGGAAACACACATGAACACTAACATTTGACCAGGGAATGATGGATTCATGTTTGAATTGTTTTGACCATTTTCTTAGTAGCATCTCTCAAAATAGTGTAGTATATAAATGTGGCGATTTCTACCTTAACTCCCCCACTTCATCCCTCTTCTCCTTTTTCCTTGTCTATTATTTATTTTCAGCTCGTTCTCATCTCCTCAGTTTTCTAGCTTTGAACATAATCTATTTAGATTTGCAAAGTATCATCTATTACAGAATTGTCTTTTTGTAAATCAACGCTTTGTATTTTGATTATTTGTTTTTATTGCTGTTTTTTATGTTATGAGTGAAATGATACAAAATATATTAAGTTAAGTTGATTTAAATATTTTGTTTAATTAAAGTAATAGAAAAATCGGTACATGAGGATCTTCCCCATACCCTGCTTGTAGCGGGAGCCTTATGTACTGGATATGTTCTTTTTAAAATAATAGAAAGCTAAAATCTATGAGAGGGAAAAATGCAACCTCACACTGTGTTTCGTTACATAGTTGTAATTTGTCTGAAAATTGTTTAAATAGTTTCTAGTTAACATAATGTATTCATTCTTTTATCATTTGAATTGTTAATACCACACACATTCTCTGTTTTCATTTTAAAAATACTGCTATTATAAAATGATGTGAGACATGTTCTCAGAACTTGAAAATACCGAATTAAAAACTACCATTTTCATTCTAAAAATTGATTTTCAATCTAAAAATTGATTTTCAAAAACCTAATTTGAAAAACAGTACCGGATTGGCCCTAGTATTTGAAAGATTGGCTCATGTTGTTTCCTACCAAATTTTGTATATAAGATGATGTTTTCCGTCATTTATTTTGAAATATTTGTGTCCCATCCTTAATGGGTGCTCATCTCCTAGTCTCGTTGTGCTATAACTTTTTTCCAATGAACGTTAAAATACTTGTATTTCCTTCAGGATATTTGCAGTCTCTTTTTGGTGTTTACTCCCTTAGAATAGAGAATGTTGGTGTCAGAAGGCCACCGAGTGATGATGTTCGAATTCAAGGTGTGGCAAATCCAAGAGATTTCAGAAAGGTACTTTATTGTCAAATTACATTTATCATTGGTGATTCCATAAGGAAAATGTATTTGTTTATCCCTCCATGCCAATTTTAGGCAGTTTTGACACGCCTTTCAAATATGAGGAGCGAGGTGTTCTCTAGACAAGCTTCTGCAATTGAAGACGTTCAAAATCCAAAGATGAGTCTTTCATCAGTAAGCTGGGTATGTCAAAATATTAACTCATGGCTGCACCTCGGACTACATTTTGTTGGGATTAATTCTTGCATTTTTGGGATTGGGGAGTTTTTTTTTTTTAATATAGACTATCTCTTGCGCTCGTGGATATTCACAATAATCAGCCCTCCTAATTCGTTGTGTAACTATGAGTTGTCTTTTTTGAGTTTCATTTTTCTCTTCTTGCTCAGTTTTTAATTATTTTCTTTCTTCTGCTAATTGAAGATGTCCCCATCAAAATCTTCAAGGCATGATTTAAGTCATTCAGGAGATCTAGTACTGCTACAAAAACTTGAGGAGGTTGGAAGTTCTGTGAAGGTAAATGCACAACAATAGATTTTATCTTATGTTTGCATTTTGGGCATGTGTCATCTGTCTAATCCTAGACGTGTCTTCGATGTTCATAACAGAGAGTTCAAACTTTAATTGAGGAACAACACGGTCAAACGTCAGTCATTGATTGAGGTGAGTGGACTCTAAATACACAATATAATACTGATTTTCTAGCTTGTGATGTATGCTTTATGACTTGTTTTTTCTAGCTACAAAAAGCTGCAGGTCATATTTCCTTTGCTCGTGTAACTAGCAGAATCTGACTTGTTTTTTATTGCTGATCTTTCGACAAAAATTTACCATTTGGAAAATCCCAGTCTTTCTCTCTCCTCCTTATTCTTCTTTTTAATTGCTTGTATTGTCGACTCTGGAACTTGTCAAATTCTTAATCATCTGCTGCGTCAAATATGATCTTTATAGTACATAACCAAATTCATACATATGCTTTCTGTCTCCTTTTTCATGTCCATTATTTTGCTAAAAAACCTGTGAAATTTGTATTGATAAAGAATGATCGAAAGAGTTGCATGTATTATCTAGCTATCTGATAGAGTTGTTTCGAATTGAACCCAATTGTACCTTGGATATTTTGGAAATAAATGTAAAAGACAATTAAGTTGCAGTTAATCTATAAACTGTATTGCCAATACTCAATCTAATACATAGTTGTTGAGATTTACAAGGCTTGGAGGAAATTGAAATAATATTTGTAATAATAGAAACAGAAAAATTATCAAGATACAGAGCCTCAATAAGAGGTAGACTCCATAATCTTCACGCCTTTCCTTCTGAGTATGCTTCTCCTTTTATCCTTCAGCTCCCTTCACACGTGCTACGTGTTACGCCAGCTAATCCATCATGATGCCTCCCTATGCGCATTTTCACAGCCACCTCATCCAACTGCCTGGGCCCCACTTGATTCTCAACTAACAGACTCCTTTTTTGTTGCTCTTGATTTCCCTTTTTCTCCCCTTTAGTAATTACTTGCCTTGCTCTCCTTTGATAGACCTTAGTGATGAATGGTCTAACATTACTCCCCCACCTTGTCCTCAAGGTGGAATTCGGGAAATTGCTCCAGGATCAACCCATAAGGTTCCCAAGTACTCTCATAAGGAGGCAATCCACCCCATTTAATCAATACTTCCATTCGGCCCTCGGAGTCTGCTCGTGCTTGAAGGACAGTTTCGGGACGTACCTGTAATTCATACTTTGCGGTCAGTAAGAGAGGTAGTGGTTGTGCTTGGGTATTAGGGGCTAAAGCTTTCTTGAGTTGGGACACATGGAAAGTGGGGCGGATTTTAGTTTCAGAGGGCAGGCGAAGTTTGTAGGCAACTGGACCAACTCATTGGGCTATGGGAAAAGGACCATAGTAATGCGGGCTGAGCTTTTTATTAGGTTTCCTTGCCAATGACTTAAGTCGATAGGGCTGAATTTTGAGATAAACCCAATCCCCGACATCGAATTCTACGTCTCGTCGACCCTTGTCAGCCCATTGTTTCATCTTAGTTTGGGCCGCGAGTAAGTTGGATCTCAGCTCCTAAATGATGGCGTTCCTCTCCTCTATCTAGACATTTACCGCATTTATTATAGATCCCCCATCAGCAAACTTCAACAACGGAGGAGGATCATGCCCATACAAAGCCCTGAAGGGCGTCATGCCGGCTGAGATTTGGTAAGAGGTATTGTACCAGAATTCAGCCCAAGCCATCCACTTGGGCCATGTGTTAGGTTTGCTGCCGACAAAGCAACGCAAGTATGTCTCCAAGTCTCTGTTGACCACCTCTGACTGGCCATCTGTTTGCGGATGATATGCGGTGCTTCGTTTGAGATGCGTACCCGCTAAGCGAAAAATTCCCCTCCCAAAAAGAACTCAGAAAAATTTGCCCATATCCGAAATGATGGAGTTGGGAAATCCATGCAATCTCACTATTTCCTTCACAAATAGATCAGCCACTGTCTTCTCATCATTTGGTCAGCCTATCTACTATTACCAGGATAGTGTCTCCCTTGGGTGTTTTGGGCAATCCCTCTTTGAAATCCATGGTAATATCCTCCTAAGGTTTGTGTGGAATGGGAATGGGTTGTAACAATCCCCCAGGCTTAGGGCTAAATACTTATTTCGTCGACATGTATCACATGTCGCGATATACCCTTGGATATCCCTCTTTATTCCCTCCCAATACACCTAAGCAGAAATTCTTTTAAAGGTGCGAAAATAACCAGTGTTTAAAAACTCGGCTGAGGCGGCCGCCTCGAGGCGCCGAGTCGCCGCCTCGAAGCGAAGGCGCCTCGAGGCTGCCGCCTCTTGCGGTTTTTTGGGGGCGGCGGCCGCGCCACTGCGACTGAGGCGGCCGCCTCAGGACGCCTCCTGCCAAATCGGCGTGAGGCGGCCGCCTCGGCCGCAGTGGTTTTTTTATTTTATTTTAAATTTTTTTAGACCAAACGACGACGTTTTGGGTATTCCAAAACGTCGTCGTTTGGTTTCATCATATCAGAAGAAAAAAAGGGGGCAGATTAGGGTTTCATCAGATCAGAAAACAATTACCATTAGCATCTTGCCTTCTGCAATCTCTTCTCTTCGCAACCAGCATCTGCAAACTCTCTTTCTCTCGGCGGCAGCAACTCTCTCATTCTCGGCGTCTGTAACTTTCTCACACTCTCGGCCTCTGCAAGCTCTCTCTCTCGGCGTCTGCTTCTAGGTAAACCGATTATTGTCGTTGTTAAACATTTTCTTATTAGGGCAAAATTTCCTAGTCTGTTGTCTACTTTGGGATTGCATCGACCACTCTCCAATAGTAATTAAGTGATTTTGAGACTGAAACTGTGAGCATACACTTTGGAATTGCATCGACCCAATTATATTATTATTATTGGTGTGTATGTAGTTTAGCACGCATTAACAGAAATCAGTTAAATCAATCAAAGTATTCTTTGATTATTGTAAAAGGAATGCTTAATCCCTCTAAAACTTTTATGCCTCAATTATTTGCAACTGTCTCTGCCTCTCTGGATTGAGGCGCCCGCCTCACCGCCTCGAGGAGGTCCGCCTCGCGCCTCAATGGCCGGCCGCCTCGAGGCGCCGCCCCGTATTTTTAATTATTTTAAATAACCTGAATGTCCCCCAAAAGAGTGTCATGAAACTCTTTTAATAAATAGGGAACTCGGTTGGAGGTTCTTGGTAAAACTAATCTCCCCTTGTACATCAAGTGGCCGTGTTTTAAGGAATAATCCATAGAACTGTCTGGTTTGGTGAGAAGATCCATTTTTATCTTATTCAACTTATCGTCTAAGTATATTTCCAAGTCCACTCCTTCCGGTGCGTGACACTTGCCTATTGCCAAGGCTAAAAATACGGTCCCCTCGACTTTCTCATCACTTCCCCTTCTGGACAGAGCATCCGCTGCCATATTGTCCTGACTCAGTTTGTAAACTATAGAAAATTGAAACCCAGCCAGCTTCGCGAGCCATTTTTGTTGGGTTTCACTAACTACCCGCTGATGTAGCAGATGTTTGAGGATGCACTGATTTGTCCTGATGACGAAGGGTTAATGTAGAAGATAATGACGCCATTTTTGCACAACTAGCACTACCGCCATCAATTCCCTCTTGTAAACCGATTTACCTTGGGCTCGAGGGGATAAGGCTTGGCTGAAAAAAGCTAAGGGTCTCTCATGCTGCATTAGGACAGCCCCTATGCCCACTCCCAAGGCATCAATCTGTAATTTAAAGGGTTTTGAAAAATCGGGGATAGCCAGCAACGGAACAGCTGCTACCACTTGTTTAAGTGATTCAAACGCCATCTGGGCCATTGCATTCCATCCAAACTCTCCTTTTTTAAGTAATGCAGTCAAAGGTTTAGCGATGGTGCCATAATTTCGCACAGACCGTCGATAATATCCCGTCAACCCTAAAAGCCCCTCAAATTCTTGATATTGGTTAGAATGGGCCAATTAATCATACACTTGATCTTGGACATGTCTGCGGAGACCCTC
This sequence comes from Zanthoxylum bungeanum, assembly GCA_019454045.1. Taxonomy (NCBI): domain Eukaryota; kingdom Viridiplantae; phylum Streptophyta; class Magnoliopsida; order Sapindales; family Rutaceae; genus Zanthoxylum; species Zanthoxylum bungeanum. The sequence continues at coordinate 111,980 of SKCR01042813.1, forward strand.
TCTCCCGAAATTATATGCCCCAAATATTCTAAAGATGGCTGAGCAAATTGATATTTCTTCCGGTAAACGACTAGCTGTTTTCAACCAAGACTTGCAAAACATCTTCTAAATGGCGCACATGCGTCTGCAAATCAGCACTATATACTAGTATATCATCAAAGAAAACCAAGACAAACCTCCGCAAAAAGAACGAAAGATGTCATTCATTAAGCTTGAAAAGTGGCTGGTGCATTGGTGAGGCCAAAAGGCATTACGAGGAACTTGTGGTACGGAAAGCTGTCTTTTCAATGTCTTCAGGTCTGATTCAGATTTTGTGGTATCCCGATTTGAGGTCGAGCTTGGAGAAAATTTTAGCACCCCCCAATTCGTCTAAAAGTTCATCTATAACTGGCATGGGAAACTGATGGAGCCCCAAAATTCACAAAATAATCACACAAGAAATCACACCAAAAACAAAAGAGAAATTGTAGTTTAATTCATAAAAGAAACTGAAATACAAAGATAGTGAAGGTGAAACGATTTCACCAGCCCTTGCACAACTTTGAGGTGTTGGCAACCTCCATTTCCAATCCCCAATTCCCATTTTTGACAAAATGATAGCATACCAAAAATCAACAATTCATTCTTATTTATACCTAAACTCTAATGACTAAAATGACCAATTTACCCTTTGGGTCCTAACATTACTCCCCCTTAGAAAACACGTTGCCCTCAACGTGGGAGCGCGGATATGACTATCGCCTCAAAGGATATCCCAGGCTTGAACGGCATTGTTCTGATGAAGTCCCAAGCTTCCTCCAGATAACCAACGAATGCAACTGATTGATAAGAGTTCAGAACAATCCATTGTAGAACCTGATCCGAAGACAACAGATCCACCATCAAAACCTAAAAATTGCTCAACCAGCGCCTCTAATTTCTTCGCTTGAGGGGCACGATCATCATCCTCAATGACTACATATTCCACTACATCAACCTCTGCACTCTTCGTCTCATTACACTCTGCTTTGAAGCTCACTTCTTCATTCTCAACTTGCTGCTGTGAGTCTGAATGTGCAATTACATCGGGAGTAGGATCATCCTCATTTGCGATCACTGGCTCTACGGCTCCAACTTGTTCACTTCGCTTTTCATCAATCACTGTTCCACTCTTTCCAATGCTCTCACCCTCTGGGATCGACCCTATGTCATCAATATGCTCAACTTTCTCGCTATGACACACGTGGTTCAGGTGGAATCTCTCATCACATCTGAAACATAGACCTTTATCGCGCCGAAACTGAAAATCAACAGTAGAGAGTCAGAGTTGCTTGAATTTTACCGATCGACCGTTTGAAAGGTTCTCAGATTTTTTCCTAATGTTCTCCACCAGGGGTGACGCCGGTCCAATACCTGCCTCTTAAAGTGATGGATCGGCATTAGTGTGAATACTCGAATTAGTCTTCGATCCTTTTATCTGCTCCCGCATCTTCTCCGACATTGACTCAACACTATCCAATTCCCCCACATATGACTAGTGTGCAAATCCATTACTGACTCAGGATTTTTCAGTCTTGCGTGAACTTATCATTCTCCGTTTTCTAAGTTTCGCCAATCTGTCTAATTCTGTTAGTTTTTCTTCCGCTTCGAAGGCTAATTTTTTGACCCCATTAAGATCAATCACCCTCAAGTGCTTTAAACCGTCTCGAACCTCCGATTGCAACTCATACTGTAGTCCATTGATGAAGATTCCAGGCAAATGGTATTCGGATATATATGACACTGAACTCGTCAAACCATCAAACCTGGCAATATAGTCATGGAGAGAACCATCTTGCAGTATGTGGCCAAATTCGTACGAACTCCCAATACACCTCATTTTTTTTTCTTTTCCTCTTTTATTTTTTAACCAATCCAACAATAATAGATGCAGGACTAAAATGCAAGAAATTGAAAATGTACGAGCTAAATTGCAAAAAACAAAAACCTTAGAGGAAAAGTGTAAATAATCTTCCGGTGGTCGGAAATGCAAAGGGGTAGTCAGATCTGAGAGAGGAGAACGTGCTGAGCACGTTGGTGGTGGCGGCGAAGTCAGAATCCCGCTGTAGACGGCGGATTGACGCGAAGAAGTCGCGGCAGTTGGTGGCTGTTTTCCGGAATTTTCCGGCGATTTTTGGCTTCGAGGGTGGTCTGGTTTTGGTCGCCGGCGTGAGGGGGATGTTTTGGTGTGCTTGGTCGATGGAGGACAGTGGCTGAGAGGCGGCGTTGAGCTCGAAACGCGCAGCTATCACGACGGCTGCTGCATGTGACTGGATGTCGTCGGCGATGGCTATGGTTTGGTCGTCAGCGGATTCTGATTGTAATGGTGGTCGTCGTTGATACTGATGATGGACAACGGTGGCGAGTGCGTCGTGGTGGCGTGTGCGGTTGTTCTGGTTCGATTTGGAGTCGCCGGCGGTAGGGATGTGTTCGCCGGCATCTTCTGAGGTGGTTGGTGGTCTCGGTTGTCGGCGATGGTTGCTGGGGTGGTGGTCGTGGGTGGCGGCGGTTAGGGTTAGGGTTAGGGTTTTCTGATTTTTTTTTGGCTGATTTCTGCTTTGATTTTCTTTTTCTCCTCAACAAACAACAATCCTCACAGATCCAAGAAACTACTGCTCTGATACCAATTGATGGAGCCCCAAAATTCACAAAATAACCACACAAGAAATTACACAAAAATAAAAGAGAAATTGTAGTTTAATTCATAAAAGAAACTGAAATACAAATATAGTTGAAGGTGAAACGATTTCACCAGCCCTTGCACAACTTTGAGGTCTTGGCAACCTCCATTTCCAATCCCCAATTCCCAATTTTGACAAAATGATAGCATACCAAAAATCAACAATTCATTCTTATTTATACCTAAACCCTAATGACTAAAATGAACAATTTACCCCTTGGGTCTAAGGGTGGCAACGAGCCGGACTGGGCCCGGGCTTTGAAAAGCCCGGCCCGAGCCCGACCAAAAAAAATTTGGCTCGGGCCCGGGCGTCTGCCGGGCCGGGCTCGGGCCAAATCCGGCCCGATTTTTTCAAAAAAAAAATACAATTTATATTATACAAATACATCATACATTCACACTAAATGCAAAAATTGCAAGACAATTTACAAATACATCAAAAGTTTCAATATTTCATCCAAACTAACAATCCAAAATGCCACAAAGTCACAAATAAATACATCAAAAGTTTCAATGTTTCATCCATAAACTGACCATCCAAATGCCACAAACAAATACATCAAAAGTTTCAATGTTTCATCCATAAACTAACAATCCAAATGCCACAAACAAATACATTAAAAGTTTCAATGTTTCATCCATAAACTAACAATCCAATTATCCAAATGCCACAAACTAATCCAACTCTCGTGGCTCAAAGTCTTCTTCCACTTCACCCATCAGTTACCTAATGAGAAAAAGTGTTAAAAAATGTAAATCAAAGAAAATAATTAATTAAGAAATAATCCTTATGGTCTTATACTTCGCTCAGAAGCCCATAACCAATTTTGAGTGCACGTTATTGCTTCCAATGTGTCAGGATGTAATTTGGCACGATGTGGACTCAAATGTCTCCCCCTGGTACTAAAATAAGATATTTTCCTTTATTTGTCTTCCACCAATTCAAAATATCGAAGTCTAGAGTTCTAGCAACTAAAGGCTCCTCTAAGTACCTCTCAAGATCGGATTTTGATATTGTCATATGATTGATTTGAGTGGCAAAAGAATCAAAGTCAGATAAATCTAAAAAAGAAGACGAATCAGCGGTGACAGTATTATGGGAATGAACAACAGAAGTAGAAGATTCACCACCAACTACAGATTTAGCTTCATAATATTTAACTATCTCTTCAGAAAGTTGACTTGCTCTCATAATTTGCCCTGCAACACCCACACCATAAATCTTTGGAAAATAATAATCAATTAAAAACATCATAAACCTTGGGTCAAGAATGACAGCCATAACCAACACCTCATGAATCTCTTACCAATATTTCTCAAACTTGGCAATCATAATAGAGGCCATTTGTTTAACTTGAGGAACATGAGACATTTGCCATTCCATCAAAGACATCCTCATTTTACAAGCCAATGGAAAAAACATATTGGCTGTAGGGCAGTTCGTACCTGAAAACATCTCCGTCAACAAATAAAATGGACGTAAATATTCTAGCATTTTTTCAGCCATCTCCCATTCCGCATCAGAAGGCAAACATTTATAATGGGGCTCAATTTGTTGCATTCTAGGATAAACTTTTTTGTACTTAACTGCAATATCAAGCATGACAAATGTAGAATTCCATCTTGTCGGACAATCAAGCACCAACTTTCTTTCAGTCTTAATCAATGATTGATGTGCAGACATCATAAGAGTTTCAATCATTTTCGGTGTGCTACTCCAATAAGCAACACTCTCCCTAATCTTTGCAATACCCCCTTCAATCACGGCCAAACCATCCTTTACAATTAGGTTCAAAATATGAGCTGCACCTCATATGAAAAAATTTACCACCCAATACCAGAGATTCAGTTGAAAGCATTCCCTTCAATCTTTCTACCATTGCGTCATTAGTTGAACAATTATCCAAAGTAACCATTGACAACTTTCGATCCACATTGCAATCCATCATACATTTAATTAGAACTTGAGAAAGACACTCAGCAGTATGTGGGGCTGGTACATATATGAACCTACATATACATGATGTATGTAATTGTTAGCATATTCAACAAATAAGTTAGACATAATATTATATGTACACAAAATTAAATTACCTTAAGATTCGGTTTTGTAAACGCCATGAGTTGTCAATGAAATGTCCTGTAACAACCATATACCCTCTCTTTTGGTTACTAGTAGTCCACATGTCAGTAGTAATAGCAACCCTGCTGTCATTAATATTCAACAAATTCATTATTTTCATCTTTTCTGATTTATACAACTTGAAAATCTCAGCCTTTAAAGTGTTTCTGAACATCTTCTTCACCAAAGGGTTGCAATAACTCATCAAGTCATTAAAAGCATCATACTCAACAAACTTAAGTGGCAGCTCATGCTTTATAACCAATGACGTAATTTTTTGACGGACAATATTTACATCAAATGATCTAAGCTCAATAGAAGCCGTTCCATCTTCCTGCTTTATAACATTAAGAGTTTTTTGAACTGTATCTTAGTATAACAATTCTTCATGTGTCTATTTAAGTGACTGATACCTTTTTCAGACATACCACTCAATAACTTGGCACAATGATTACATTTTGCCTTTAATTTCCCACCAATAGTAATCTTCGTAAAATGATCTCAACATTTTGATGTCGTTCGTCTCTTATTATCCATATTTTCTAATGCTACCCCCTTTCTTTTGTTACCATCTTCATCTATTTTTCCATCTTCAATATCAAGGATCTCATTTTCTTCATCACTATCCTGGCGTACATCTTCGAGGCCGTTGTGAAAAACAGGGGAATTTGGCCGAATAGGCGTAGATTCTTCCAAGTTAGACATAACAAAATCTAGAAAAAAAATTTGAATCAACAATATGGCAAGATTTAATGAGCCTTACAATTTTTCACAAGATTTCAAATAATTCTTATTGCTCATATATTAATAAAATGTACAATTTGGCTTTCCCTTCTCCAAGTAATTATCTAATTTTACAATAAGGCAACCAACCAACCAGGAAGCAAAGCATTTCATTCTGTAATCTAATTATCTAATTTTACAATATTTTTTCCAAGTAATAACCAACCCAAATATCAAATTATCAATAACATTTGAAATTATCAATAACCATTCATCATCAAAAGCTTAAAATCTCAACCCCTAACTCACACACAGATTCGGCCAAGCCTCCTATTTGAGGAAAATTGGGCATTCAACACGAATAATGCTATTCCATCATTCCATGCTTATCACATCTACAAATGCATGATTATGAATGTTAAATCAAAGCTAAGATGTAAAATTGATTTCTAGGGTTTATCACATATATGAATTTGGGCTAAAAATGCTTACTCAAATTTTGAGAGTGGAGGTTATTGCCTTACTGGGAAGTGGAGCAGTGAGAGGCGAGAGAGAGTGACTGAGTGAGAGTCGAGGCGAGGTAGAACCGAGCCGAGCAGTGAGAGGCGAGGCCGTCGAGGCGAGAGTGGAGAGCGAGCCGAGCAGGCGAGCAGTGAGAGAGAGGCGAGCCGGGCGAGCAGTGACAGTGAGAGTCCGAGATTGAGATTTGAGAGAGAGACGAGACTAGAGGTGGAGGAGTGGAGGCTATGGCTACTGAGATTGAGAGAGACGAGATTGTGAAATGTGAATTAGGTTAGGGCTACTGAGTACTGAGATTGTGACTTTTTTTTTTATTTAAGCCCGGGCCCGGTCCGGGCTTAAATCGCTGAGCACGACTCGGGCCCGAGCCCGAGCCGGGCTTCGGTCTCTAGGGTCGGGCTCGGGATTTTGGTATCCCGGGCCGGGCCTGGGCTTTTCTGTCACCCTTACTTGGGTCCTAATAGAAACTTATCTGGTATGGTTATACTGTTGATAGCTCTATAATCTACACAAAACCGCCATCCCCCATCTTTTTTCTTGACGAGTATGACTGGACTGGAAAAAGGACTAGTACTTGGCTTAATAATTCCAGCAGATATCATTTCCCCAACCAAGGTCTCAATCTCATTTTTTTTGGTGAAAAGAATACCTGTAGGGTTGTAAATTTGGCGGAGATGAACCTTCCTTGAATCTGTTTGCGTGATTGTGCCGCCTTGCCATCGGCAGTCCCTGAGGCTGCTCGAACACCCTCTGATATTTCGTCAATAGATCCAGTACTTCCTTAGGGGTTTGGAAGTTCCGTCTATGCCTGTCTGGTGGCTGCACCTCTCCTAATCCCACCATATAACCCTCGTCTCCCCTCCCCATTTGCTTTATCATAGTTTTGCAAGACACTAAGTTCTTCGTCAACGACGGATCTCCTTGCAACACCACTCGCTCTACTGCCTCTCTGATGGTCATGGTCAGCTCTCTGAAGTTGGAGGAGAATTCCCCTAATTTTTCTAACCAGCTTACGCCGAACACAACTGCACTTCCAATATCAAAAGGATAGAAATCCTCTTGAATTTTTAGCCCTAGAAGCTCCACCACTACTCCCTTACACACTCCCTCCCTACGTACTCAGTATCCATTTCCGACCTCCACACCAAGACTTCGTGTCCTTCGATAGTTTCCGCACCAACTCCTTGGAAATGAAGCAGTGAGAGGCTCCACTATCTACCAAACTACCATGCGTGTCCCGTGACCTCCTCTTTCACTTTCAGTGTCTTGCCGGTGGTCGATATACCCACTATTGAGTTAATTGAAAGAACCATGTTAGTGACTCCCACTTTCTCTGCTTCCTACCGCGCTTCCTCTTCCACCCCCCCTTCATCCTCATGCTCTTCTTCGTCCTCTTTCCCATCTGTTAACATCAACATCACCATTAACCCCTTCTTCTTGCAAACGTGGCTTGGCCCAAACTTCTCATTACATTGGTAACACAGCCTATTCTCTCTTCGATATTGCAACTCTTTCTCAGTTAGTCGGCAAACATGAATGTTGTTAGAAGCCACACTCCATCGACCTGCCGTCAATCTAGAGGTGGGGTTGCCATGGTGGGACTAGGGATGGCAGTGGGTAGGGTATGGTGCAGGTTTTCCATTACCAAACTCGCACCCGCATATGTAAATAAATTACCAAACCCGCACCATACCCGTTGCGGGTTTTAATTTTCATTACCAAACCCGCACCGCATATAAAAATAAATTACCAAACCTGCATTGGTACCCAACAGATTTTTTGCGGGTTTTTAAAATATTGAATTACTTTGTGTTCTTAATAATATAATTTTTTTAATTAAATAATTTATTTTTAATTGCTAGCTGTAGTTTTCACATTTGTTTTTCATTTGACATATACAACATGCAATGTATGTATATACAGTACATAGATAACATAATGTATGAAAGACTCAGTACCATATGTTTATTTTTTCATATAAACATAATTAAAACGAGTTATTCCCTTCATAATTATAATGATCTAAATTAGCCAACTCAATCGACAATAAGCTAAAAGTAATCACCAACCTTTGGTCATATTTTTTATGCTAAGTGTAATGAAAGTGATACTTACAAGGCTCAAGTGGTGTAAGTGTAATGAAGAAGCAGGAAAGCTACTAAAGTTGCAGCAAACACTAGCTTATTTTGCTCCTCTTCCGTTTTTGATTATGTGAACTTAATCCAAATTTTTGCATTATAATTTTATTAACAAGTGTGATTAGAAAAAAATAATAATAGTCATGCAAAAAATCTTCAGTTGGGCAGGTTGCGGCTGAGTGGGAGTGTGGAACTGTGGATTAATGTTTTAGGTTTAGGTTTTGTTAGTTGTTTTTATATAAAGGTTTTTTTATATTGTCCTAAATATTAATTAATAAAAAATAATATTGTGGGTATGTGGATACCTGCAGCGGATACCCGCATTTTTTTCTTAAATACCAAACCCGCACCGCACCCGCAGCGGGTTCTGCTTTAAATTACCAAACCCGCACCGCACCCACTAATATATTTACCAAATCCTACCCATTGCGGGCGGGTTTTTGAGGGTTTGCGGGTAAAATTGCCATCCCTAGGTGGGACTCTCTCGAAAAGAAAAATTAGGTTTAGAAGGAAGGGTAGATTTTAGGGACTCCACAAATCCCGACCCAAGTTCATTCAGCCCAGTTCTATTTCGGGTCGGCCTATAACTCGGTGGGTTTTCCGGGTCCAATCGATTCGGGTGGTAAATCCGCCCACTCCGAAAATTGCTGTCTCGGGTCTCTTTGAGTAAATTCTTTTTTTCTTCTAACTTCAGGGTATACACCATTAATGGTTGCAGTTTGTGTACGTCATACATCTTGAGCTCGGCCTGCAAATCTCTTGCTAGGCCATTGATGAAGAATTCTATGAGCAACTCGTCACTAGTTTCTGGGATCATCCCGGACCACAACTCGAAACTAGAGATATACTGTCGCACCGTTCCCTCTTGTCGCAAGTTCATTAACGTTTGATAAACCGAGGGCGCCAATCCCACCTGGAAACGGATCAACAGCTCTGTTTTCAGTCTATGCCACGTTCTAATTGATCTCCTGGACTCGCACCATTGGAACCACGTTACTGTTTCTTCTTCGAAACAAAGGGACGCTGCCACAACTTTCTCGGCCTCAGAGATCCAGTTAATCGAAAAGTACCTTTCCACCTTAAACACCCAGCTCTACGGATCCTCCCCATTAAAAACTGGTAACTCTATTTTTCTGAAATTACTCTGTCTCGGTTCACTCTACCCCGATCGTCTCCGTCCTCCTCTTCATCTTCCTCATATGAGCTATCGGAATGGTTTGGGTCTGGGGCTGGATCTGGGTTCATTTTCTCCTTTCTCTTCTCCATCTTCTTCAGATTCTCTTTTAATTCTCTCATCAGCTCGTGTGTAGTTAACGTGGCCTGCCGTAATTCCTCTATGTGAGATTGAACACCATGAATTTCGATTTCGATGCTATCTACCTGATTCTCCACTGATTCACTCGATCTAGTAGTCACCATGATTATCACCCTTACGCACCACTGGCTCTGATACCAAATGATAGAGTTGTTCGAATTGAACCCAATTGTAACTTGGATATTTTGGAAATAAATGTAAAAGACAATTAAGTTGCTGTTAATCTATAAACTGTATTGCCAATTGATAGTAATGAAAGGATGTTAAAGAAGTCAGGCAATGTAAACAGCAATTACCGAGGAAATCAAATCTGTGTATTCATTAATATGCATAAGTAATCAAGAAAAACAAGAGTTCTTAGCAATTTCGAGCTTGCTAGACTCCTCTTACAATTTGCCAAAAAACAGTCTGCCTCCCCCACACGCCCCACACCTTCATTTAACTAACATCTAGTAACAAATTGCAAAACAACAACAAATCAAATATTGCCACCTGGCATACAATGAGTGCTAAACAAATTTCCTATTTTCTGTCAGTTAACATTGGTTCCATCCTCTCCTCCATTTGGTCAATTGCAGTCTCAGGCCCATAAGCACTTAGCCCATCAGAGCTAGCTCAGGTCCATGTTCATGTTTTGCTGCTATTGCTCCTCTATTGCTACCCTTCTGATTTGTACTGGTTCGCTTCTGCCTTCTGGTGTAGACATGCGCTATAGGCCTATCAACAGTTCCCTCCAAATTAGCAACCTTGTCCTCAAGGTTGAAAGCAGGGAATTGTTTATCAATTACCCAACTTTGATCGCAGTCGGGTAGATGTTTCCATTTGATCAACACTTCGAACCTCCCATCAACAAGCCTACGAATCTTTTTGACCGCTTCAGGTACTACTACTAATTCCATGTCTTTGTTAAGGAAGTGAGGCAGTGGCTGGCTTGAAGGGTTAGCGGCATTCTCAGTTATTGGAAACTTTGCTGCTTTAAGTTGTGACACATGAAATACAGGATGAATCAAAGCTTCTGGGGGCAATCTCAATCTGTAGGCTACCTCACCAATTTTTTCTTCAATTGGATACGGACCATAATACCTAGGGCTGAGCTTTTCATTGGGACGCTTAGCCAACGATTTGAATTTGTAAGACTGAATTCTTAAAAAAACCATTCTCCAGGTTGGTAGTGTACGTCTCTTCTCTTCTTGTCAATCTTCTGCTTTATTCGATTTTGGGCCACCTTCAAATTATCCTTTAGTAGCTCCAGCATCTCATTTCTTTCCCTCAATAAAACATTACTTCCTCTACCGACGAGATTTCATCACTGAACTTCAACAAGACTGGTGGTTCGTAACCGTATAATGCTTGAAAAGGTGTCATCCCTGCTGATATGTGGAAAGTTGTGTTGTACTAATACTCCGCCCACACTACCCATCTAATCCAGGTTCTTGGCTGCCCATTTGTGAAGCACCTCAAATAATCTTCCAAACATCTGTTAACAACCTCCGTTTGTCCATCAGTTTGAGGGTGATAAGCAGAGCTCATCTTCAATTTTGTGCCTGCTAGCTTAAACAACTCTTCCAAAAATGACTAACAAAAACTCGATCTCTGTCCGAAACAATGGAGCAGGGGAATCCATGCAACCTCACGATTTCTTTTAAGAACAGAACTGCTACTTCCTTGGCAGTATAAGGATGGCCGAGAGGTACAAAATGGCTATATTTGGTCAAACGATCCACAACCACCAAAATCGTGTCACAACCGTGGATCCTAGGCAACCCACTAATGAAATCTATAGAAATATCCTTCCATGGAGTCTTGGGGATAGGTAAGGGTTGAAGAAGCCCTTGAGGACTAAGTGTAGAGTATTTCACTTTCTGGCAAACCTCACAAGATGCTACAAACTTCTTAATCTCCGCCTTCATTCCCACCCAGAATAAAACCGATGAAATCCTTTTGAAAGTTCGCAGGTAGCCCGAATGTCCCCCTTGAGGAGTGCAGTGAAACTCTTTCAACAACACTGGAATTCTTGGAGATGTGCTCGGTAGTACTATTCTGCCCTCATGCATCAGTATCCCTCCTTGAAGAGAGTAGGGTGGTTTGCTGTGTGGGTCAAGAACCAAGTGTTGGATTATACTCATCAAATGGGGGTCCCTTTGCATCTCGTCTTGTAACTCAGTAATAGTGGGACATGAAGCGATAGATAAAGCTGTGAATTGATGCATCACACTTTTAGAACAACTTTCTGCCAAAATAGCCTTCCTTGAAAGTGCATCCGCTGCTTTATTGTCCAATCCAGATTTGTGTTGAATCTCAAAGTCGTACCCCAACAACTTCACCAACCATTTCTGCTGCCCTTCCGTAATAATCTTCTGATCTAGTAAGAATTTCAAGCTGTTTTGATCGGTTCTTACGGTAAATCGTCTTCCCAACAGATATGGCCTCCATTTTTCAATTGCTAAAACCATGGCCATCAACTCCTTTTCATACACTGACTTGGTCTGAGCTCTTGAAGATAAGGTGTGACTCCAATAGGCTATGGGGTGGCTTTCTTGCATTAACACAACCCCTAGTCCATAACATGAGGCATCGGCTTCAACAATGAACTTTTTTGAGAAATCAGGTAAGGCTAATACAAGTACACTTATCATAGCCTGCTTGAGGGCATTGAAAGCTAATGTAGCCTCATCACTCCATTGAAAACAATTTTTCTTGAGGAGCTGTGTCAACGGCGCGGCTATCCGTCCATATCCCTTCACAAAACGGCGATAGTAACCCGTGAGCCCAAGGAAACCCCTTAGTTCTTTAATGCTCTTTGCCTCTTTGGTATGACCCATGACGCCATACTTTCTAGTTTGGATGGATTCGCAGCTACTCCCTGACCAGTTATGATATGACCCAAATATTCGACCTTGGGTTGTGCAAATGTACATTTTTTGACATTTACCACTAGCCGATTCTTCGACAACACCCTGAAGGCAGTCCGCAAATGCTCCACATGAGCCTGCAAGTTTTCACTAAACACCAAGATATCGTCAAAGAAGACTAATATAAATTTACGAAGGAAATGGCGAAAAATATCATTCATCAAAGCCTTGAATGTAGACGGGGCATTCATTAACCCAAAGGGCATAACCAGGAATTCGTAGTGTCCTTCGTGGGTCCTGAATGCTGTCTTCTCTGTATCCTCCCCTTTTACTCGGATTTGGTGGTACCCAGATTTGAGATCAAGCTTTGTGAAGAGTTTTGCACCATGTAACTCGTCCAATAATTCTTCGATGACCGGGATGGGATATTTATCTGGTATTGTCAACTTGTTCAAGGCTCGGTAGTCAACACACAACCTCCATCCGCCATCTTTTTTCTTTACCAATAACACCGGACTTGAGAAAGGGCTGTTACTTCTCTTTATAATCTCTGCAGAAAGCATATCTTTGATTATGCTCTCTTATCTCATTTTTCTGATAATAGGGGTAGCGATAGGGTCTTATGTTAGGCGGGTCAGCCCCTTCAACCAAACGTATGTGATGGTCCTGTTTCCTCTCAACTGGTAACCCCTCTGGGTCCTTGAATACTTCCGAGAATTCCGTTAATATTGCTTTGATTTCAGTAGGAATGCATCTATCCTTGTGTAACTCGACAACATCACTGAGCCCAAATTGGATCATAAACCCCTTATCACCCCCTTCCACCGATCTCATCAAGCTTTTGAAAGATACCAGAGTTTTTGATAGGGCCGGATCCCCCTGCCATGTTATAACTTGACCCTCGAAAACAAACTTCATGGTTAATTTTTGGAAGTTGGTGGATATATCACCTAAGGACTGCAACCAAGCTACTCCCAAAACAGCATCTGCCGTGCCTATCTCAAAAGAGTGAAAAGTCCTGCTTCAATGTAAACCCTTGTACTGTTAATAGTACATCCTTACAAACTCCCCTGCAATGGACGCATACACCATTTCCCATTTGAACTCCAAATCTTCTCGAGTCATCGACATGTAATTTTAATTTCTCAGCTAGATTGGGAGAAATAAAATTGTCTGAAGCTCCACTATCCACTAAGACCACAACTTCTAACCCATCAATTTCCCCCTTGACCTTCAACAAAATGTTTTCAGAGGAAAACCCTAAAATGGTTTGAAGTGATAGGGCTAGCGTCTCACCTTTAAGTTTGTCCACATTGGTCCCTGATTCTGTGTTGAGCTGAAAAAGGGCCTGCTCCTCCTCTAATTCGTCCTCTGTCATGGGCGATTCCTTGGGCGATTCCTTGAGGGTTTCCTCTCCGTCATCGGTCGTCACTACCAATCCATTGAACTGACGATTCTTACAACGGTGATCATGATGAAATTTCTCGTCGCAGTAAAAGCAGAGGCCCTGCTCACGCCGCCGTTGAGCCTCTTTTCTGATAATCGCCGTATGTTATCTCGACGAAGAGGGTTGGTTTGAGTCTCACTTGACTTTGTATCTCTATCTGTTTTAAAATAAACTGGTTTTACATTATCCACCCGACCCAGATCAATAGCCCTCGTCGACCCGGTTTTCTGACCCGTATCTAAGCTTCTACCTGGCCCATCTCCAGTAAATACCCCACGAGTAAGACCCACAAGGGCTCGTGTTTTGCTCTTCAACTCCTTCGCACGATCAATGGCGTCATTCTTCTCTTCGATTCGTTGCGCTCTCTCCATCACACTAGTAAGTTCGAATGAGGGATATAACCGCAGTTCAGCCTTAATCTCATCTTGTAAACCGTTCATGAACACCCCAATAAGCATTTCGTTACCCAAATCCAATAATGGTGCTGAAAGCTGCTCAAAGTCCTCTCTGTACGCGGCCACTGTACCAGTTTGTCGTAGGGCTAATAGTGTCTCGTATCCACTACCCTCTTGGGAGTTCCGAAATCTATCCAGTAGGGCAGATTTGAAGCGGACCCAGGAGGTTATAGGAGTCCTTGCATCCACCCATTGGTACCAACTCAAAGCTCGTCCCTCCAAACAAACAGCTGCCGATTGCACCTTCTCCTCTGGTGCAATATGGTTTACATTGAAATATCGCTCCACTCTAAACAACCAACCATAGAGATCGGTTCCTGCGAATATTGGTAATTCTAACTTTCTCCAAGGGGGGTCGCCCTTATATCCACTGGGTGTATTTGAATTAGTGAAGATAGGGGCTGATGCTTCACCATCAATCCTCTCTTTTCCCTTGTCATTCCTTTTCACCATCTCGATTAAGTCATACAACGAATTTTTCATTTCAGTGATATCGGTTTTCACTGCAGCAACTTCCTTCTCCAATGCTTCTGTGCGTGCCTCCATTTTCGGTTTGGCCATTTCAGAATTGTAGTGCTCTGATACCAATTTGATAGTAATGAAAGGATGTTAAAGAAGTCAGGCAATGTAAACAGCAATTACCAAGGAAATCAAATCTGTGTATTCATTAATATGCATAAGTAATCAAGAAAAAACAAGAGTTCTTAGCAATTTCGAGCTTGCTAGACTCCTCTTACAATTTGCAAAAAAACAGCCTGCCTCCCCCACACGCCCCACACCTTCATTTAACTAACATCTAGTAACAAATTGCAAAACAACACAACAAATCAAATATTGCCACCTGGCATACAATGATTGCTAAACAAATTTCCTATTTTCTGTCAGTTAAGCATTGGTTCCATCCTCTCCTCCATTTGTCCATCTGCAGTCTCAGGCCCATAAGCACTTAGCCCATCAGCTAGCTCAGGTCCATGTTCCTGTTCTGCTGCTATTGCTCCTCTATTGCTACCCTTCTGATTTGTACTGGTTCGCTTCTGCCTTCTGGTGTAGACATGCGCTATAGGCCTATCACCAATACTCAATCTAATACATAGTTGTTGAGATTTACGAGGCTTGGAGGAAATTTAAATAATATTTTTAATAATAGAAACAGAAAACTATCAAGATACAGAGCTTCAATAAGAGGTAGACTCCATAATCTTCACGCCTCTCTCTGGGTATGCTTCTCCTTTTATCCTTCAGCTCCCTTCACACTTGCTACGTGTTGCGCCAGCCAATCCATCATGATGCCTCCCTATGCGCATGTTCACAGCCACCTCATCCAACTGCCTGGGCCCCACTTGACCTCAACTAACAGACTCCTTTTTTGTTGCTCTTGATTTCCCTTTTTCTGCCCTTTAGTAATTACCTGCCTTGCTCTCCTTTGATAGACCTTAGTGATGAATGGTCTAACACTATCATGTTAGTGATGCTTAAAATAATGAATTAAGACAGGAAATGAACAATTTAACAGCTTTGCAAGCTAAGGAATTCAACACTAGGCAAAAATGTCAACTCTACCTTCCCCACCTTTCCCTGCTAATTGGTAAGAGGTGAAACCGGTGTCCAATTTCAATATTTCATACTGCTACATGGACCTTACCGAATTGCATGTATCATTAACTCTTTAAAAAAATAAGCTCAAGGAAATACAGGAGGGCACATGTGCAATCACATGTCAACCTTGGATAAAAAGTGTCTTTGTTAAAACTCATGAGGTTTCAAAGTTACCTTTCAGTGTATATCAAAATTTAATTTTATGGGACCACTGTGTATGTATTGTTATGAATGTAATATCCATGATGATTCATGATAAATTGCCTCTCTTAAGTTTCACTTCAATCTGTTTACCTAGGAAGGTGGAAAAAAGGTAGAAGATTATGAATGATGTTCGATATGAAAATTAGATGCTCAAGCTTGACTGTTAGTAAATGTTTTCAAGAAAGTGGAAACGATTATCTTTAAAATGTTAAAACTTTTTTCATAAAGCAACTTTTTGAGTCTGTGAACCTGACATACCATGCTCTTCTACCTTTGCTCACATTCCTCAAATCCCGAAATTATGTCTCAATACCTCTCATTAGCTCATACTTGTTCTGCTCTGCGCTTCTTATTTATTTCATTGCAATAATGGATAAGTTAAATATTTGAAAAAGAAAAAAACTATACTTATGTTTTAACGCTGGTTTTAATCTCAACCTTGGGATGCAGGAGACAAGGTGATGCATAACTGTCATATGAATGAGGTAGTAATCCTGAAATATGCATACTTGTATATGCTGTGTGGCCATTAGGGGAGTGATAGTTTAGAACTGTACAAACTTTGCTGGGGTTTCCATCCATATCATGATGTTGTTTATGCAATTACTTCATTTCTTTGCAAGTAAATTCTAGAAACATTATTAACTTTTCTTCGCACTGCATTTCAGTATTTTTTTCCCCATTTTCCAATTATAATGTCTTTTTCTTTGTAGCCTTTCGACTTACTGGATAACTCTCAAAGCAGATATGTTCTCAATCTCCAGCTTTAGCTTATCACTGGTAATTAAAATTTAAAGTTTGTGATAATCGACTAGCATATTTGATTCTCTCAGAATCCTGAATCATGCCGCTATATGGAATTTAATGCATTTTGGTCTAAAGACTTGATGGCAATGGCTGATGCATAAGTATGACATGGCAAGGGGAAAACATATGGAGTTGTGTAAATTAAAAGGCTTGGACAAAATCTTGCATCAATCCTATTTTTATTTTATATAGGAACATGAAGATAGACATCTTATCACTTGATCGATAACTGAGTCTAATAGATTATCATATATGGTTTGATCGGAATCCCGAGTGTACTACGAACTCTTGCATGACAGACTATGTCATTTGATTTACAAAGGTGAAGTTGGTGAAGAAATCATGACCAATAGTTACGTACTTTGGGGACATGATTTGGTGTGTGGCTAAGACGTTTTACACAAATATTTTATTTTATATAACAGGCTTCATGGCAATGGTTGATGCATAAGTATGGCATGAAAAGGGGAAAACACAGGGAGTTGTGTAAATTAAAAGGCTTAGACAAAATCTTGCATCCATCCTATTTTTATTTTATGTAGGATCGTGACAATAGATATCCTTATCACTTGATCAATAACTTCAACTTTCATCTTCTTTATTATTTTCGGTGGCTATGCTTTGCGAGTTTATTACCTTACACTGGCCTTTAATAAATTTGTGGGGTATCTCATGGGAATGAATATTATTAATTCTACAACCCAAGTGGACAAAAATAATTTGCATCACGTTATGTGATTACGCTCAAAAGATACACGCGGCTATCGTGTACACTTGAGTTGCATTGTTTGTCTTGTGCTTATCAAATCAGTTTTTTTTTTTTTTTTTTTTTTTTTTAAATGTGAAGAGTCGTATATAAAGTAAAATCCTAATTTGCCAGAGAAATTTAAAGAGAAAATTGTTGTTTGTGTGGAGAGAAAATTATAGAATTGGGTTGCAAAAAGTTGGGAGTTTGGCTTACCAATCTTGACTATTTGCTATTTATTTATATATTATGCTAACACGAGTGTGATAGGTGGTGTGTGAATTTCTACCATCAAATCTAATATCATTTTTATCAAAAATCAACTGTATTCGATGTTATAATTTTTTTTTTTTTTTTTCCAAAGTAATGTATTGTGCCATTCACGTGACTCAGATTTATCTTATACAATTTGAATAATGCAATGTATATTAATCCATTGAGCCGCACTCTAAATCGGTTTTGAAATATAATTACCAACACGATGGGATATTGCAAATTAAAGGGAAAAAGAGATGAAAGAAATTTATAGGTAAGAATTTTTTTCTTAAAAAAAAGAAAAAAAAAAAAAAAAAAAGAAATAAAAGTTTGGATGGTGATAAGAAACATTCGATCATTTGGATATTAGAATGTTTAAAATGCATTCTAGATTACTTCATTTATTTATTTATTTTTTTTGGAAACGTTCGAAATCCTGTCGTTAAATCATCTGATCCGGGTTTAAGCAGAGCAAGTAAAATTCCCAATTACTCTGTAATTTATTATAATGATAATTTAATTTCTTAATTTTGTAGATAAGTTTTAGTTCCTGTTATTAAATATTTTCTGTTAATTTTGAGTCAGTTTCCCAAAAATTATCAAAAATTCGATGGAAATATATTCATTTAATAAAAAAATATTCAAAGATAGAAGTTAAAATTTGTATTTTCTAAAATCTTAAGGTAATTGAGTTTCAATTTCCGTATACAAAATGGTTATAAAAACCAAAGTCGAGACTCGTGCAACGTTTTGATTAGGTTTTCATGCTAGGTAGAAATACAAATCTGTTGCTTTAAAAGAAATTTCCCAAAATATAATAAATTTTAATGTGGGTGGCCAACTTTGTTCAGACGAGAATGGGTTGCTTAATTTGTAATAAAATAAAAAAATATATATACAACATAAGGTCAATGTCCTTCGAACTACCATAATTAGTTTCACATTGAATTTGCTTTGCTTCATTTTGTTTTTGCTTTTCTATATTTGTGATTTCTTTTAGTCGATTAGATGAAGTAGATGAACTTCTTTTTCAGTTGATTGATGATTGTACATTTATTAAATTATTTATTGTGGGTTGAAGAGATATTAAATAAAAGCATTTCATAAAACTGAAAACCAACAATTCCTTTAGTTTTTGGTCTAAAATATAGTTTTGATCTATCTGATCCAATAACAAAAAATTTTAATTTTTGAATTGGGGAGGAGAGGAGATTGGTTCACTTCACAAAAAACTGAAGCCGCAAAACTATGGCTGCCATGTGTCGGTGCTAAACTGAGTTTGTATTGAACATAACTCAACACATTTTTTTTTTAATCGGGATGTTCAGACCAGTTTACGTATACCTCAACTAATTCCTAGAATATATGCCCAACACAAACTTAATTCAATACTGAATATGTTTATCACAAACACAACTCAATACTGGATCTTAATTCCGATATCATACCATTAATTTTGTGGCCGCCCTTTCAGGCCAGTAAATTTAAATGAAATACAAGTTAGAAGTTGAAACTTTGAAAACTGTCGAGAATCAATAAATTTAAATGGGAATCTTTTCATTTAAGCACCTCAAATATGGCATAATATTAGTACTAGTTGATGAGCGGTTAATATATTTATATTTACAGTCCATCTATCTTATATTTTGAGCATTATTTCGAGTATTGTGAATATTTTGATATGTTTTGGGTATGTTTTCTAGGTCCAAATGAAATTACGGCCAAAACAAACTTTTCAAGTGAAGAATCAGCAAAATCGGAGCGAAATCAGGTCATATTCCAAGCATCAGTATGCGCGTCGCGACGCAACGCAATGTAATTTTGAGACATAACGTAATTTATGTTCTGTGTTGCGATGCCCAAGTGAAGCAGCCAACGTCGCGACGCAATACCATGCTGTTGTGCCACGGCGACGATTCTTGACGCGTGAAGAACTCCTATTACTTGAGAAGGAAAGCTCCCAACAACTCCTATATAAGGGTAAGTCCGTCAAAACCCTAATACATCATACTTATGGAGGCCACAAGGCAGATAACAACACCCTAACTAAGGCAAGAACTGAAGATTCACCTGGAATTGAAGATTGAAGAAGAAGATCTCAATACGAGTTTTTTCTCTCCTTGATTTCTTTCAATTATATTTATGAATTCTTGCCTTATAGTAATGATTTATTTGCGTTTATTGAATACCATGTGTAGTTAAATCATTAATCTAGAGTTGTAATGGATCCCAAGCATATTTATTTAATCTAAATTTGCATTTTCTTGTTCTTTTGAGTTATTATTTGATCATTAATTATTCTCTGTGTAATGCGTTTTATTGTCTGGCCAATAATATAATAATTGTGGTAAACCCCTAGGAGCTTGAAAAATGCAATTTGAGTTTAATATTGGGAATAATAGTGTGTTATCTCATTCCGTTGAATAGATTTTTATGCATGATTGAAATATACATGCAAGGCATGTGTAGCCAATATTAGAACATATTCTTAATAAGTTTGACTTAAAATAATTATCATAGATATTTTAATAATTAAATTAAGTTAAGTGTTTCTACTTGATCATCGAAAGAGGCTTGTAGATAATTTTATATTCTAAATTAATAATCTGTAATAATAACCCAATTGAATGAAAAGTATGATAATCTATTGTTTGCGTGCTTAGGTGAAGTTACAACCCTAGGTTCTTCTCTTACATAAGGTTTTCCAAATAGCTCAATTTCTGTTTACTTAGATTTTCAGTAAATTAGTTTAATCAAACATTCCTCATCAATTATTTAGTTTTAACAAAGTACAGTTAGTTTTAGTTTTATAAGTTTAATAATAAATCCTCGTAGGATCGATATTTTTTATACTATTTTAGCGATATGTGCGCTTGCGTAAAGTGTGAAAATCGTGATCAAGTTTTTGGCGTCATTTTCGGGGACTTATTCTTTATTAATATTAGAACGAATACTCTACTTGCTTAATTAAGCACTTTTTTTTTTCATTTTTATTTGCCTATTGAATGGATACCCACAATGTATCATGGACAACCAATAACTCGAACCACTCGATGTGGCACACCCAATTCCCATTCGGGACATGATAATACCAGTAATAAATGGACTTATATCATGTATCGCCCCACCCCCTCTTTAGGCCAACACTTACGACATTTGGACCTGTATTCAAATGATACGGCAATAAGTGTTTTTTGGGTTGCCCAAATAACGATCACAATGCCCACATACGTAGTTTCCTAGAAGTCTGCAACACCTTTAACTTTAATAGAAGGGCCGAAGAAGCAGTTCGTCTGCGAGTGTCCCATACTCCTTGAGGGATAGAGTGAAAGTATGGCTCCATCACTACCAACATGGTCAATCATGATATGGGCAACCTTGGCTACGAAATTTCTTTCCAAATATTCCCCCAGCCAAGATAGTTAAGTTATATAATGACATCACGTCTTTTGTGCAGTATGAGTCAGAGTCCTTATATGAGGCATGGGAAAGAAATAATGACTTGATTCTGCCCATATCACGAGATAAATAAATGGCTGCAAGTCTAAACCTTATACAATGGGCTCAATAGAATGCTTAAGACCACAAAAGATAAGGGAATGAATTATGCAATGTCATCACAGTAAGCACTGAAGATGCACAAGGAGAAGAAACCTCTATGGACTCCCAACAAACAAAACAAGAACACAAATTTTTTTTGTTATACTATGAACCATAGCCTCTATTCCCCACGAGGCTAATGTCATAAAAAGGACTGGAGAAGTATATAGAGAAGCAGAAAAAAAGAGAGCAACAACTTCAGAAGTATCCAAACCTGGTTTACAGAGGTATGCAGTGCAATATTGCAAAGAACGATTGCGACAAAATCCAAGGATCTAAGCATCTTCACCATAGCATGTACTATTACAGATTGTGAGTCAAAGACACTATGTGATTTAGGGTCGGGTATGGAAAAGAGGTTGGGGTTTCATAAGCTGAAACCAACCTCCATATCTCTGTAGTTCGCGGATAGAACCACCAAGGTGCCCAAGTAAAATATACAAGATATGATGGTGACAGTAAGGGACTTCGAGATTCCAACGGATCTCATTATTCTGAAAATTGAAGAGGATATCGAGATACCCTTCATTTTAGAAAGACTATTTCTGGGAACTGCAGGAATAATAATTGATGTATAGAAAGGTCTTCTCACATTCAGAGTTAATGGCAATGAGCTGGTTATCAAAGTGTTCGACCCCGTGACAGAGCAAGAAGATCGGGAGAGTAATACCTTAATGGAGACAGTGGAAGGAAAACAAGAGTTACATATAGAATCACAAGCAAATAAGGTGATTGACAAAGCCGTGGTGTGTGAATCCTTCAAAACAAACACACGAGAAGAGTATTACAGTATAGCTGCAGTGTGCTATTAATTTGACACCATGATCGACCATGGTATACCGACAACTGTGTCTGCCTCAAACTTAAAATATAAGAACTAATAGACAACCGTAAAATCCCAAACCTCGAAAAGAGCCAGCCAAAGACAAGCCGAAACCCCATACCAAACCACCATGCAGTACTACCACCAAACTACATGATCAACTCTAGATAACTCGAATACTATGTCCTACGAAACTTTAACCAGTAGGCCCATATCATGGGAATTTCGGATAGTAGCGATAGTGAAACTAGAGAGCACAATTAGTTTTGGGATGATTTCTTCAGCGGTGAAGAGAAAGATGTCAAAGGCATGATCAGAAGTGGCTAATTCTAAAATGATGCCACTACAAGAGGGATATAGGAGGAATAAAAAATGAAAAAGAAGGAAGAGAATGATGGAGAAGACACTTTGCTCCAGCAATTGAAGAAAACACGAGCACATATTAGTAAGTGGGAGTTATTGTGCTCGTCCCAAAAACACATAATGAAGATGGTCGAGGGCATTGGAAAAATAATGGTACCCGCTGACTCCAATCTGGCAGCAATCATTGGGTCTGTTCAAAAAGAAACAAAGCAAGTTATCACATTCTCAAAAGAATAGTTGTCGATGGAGGGGAGAAATCATAATAGACCACTATCCATCAATGTAAAGTTGTAGGAGCGAAATGAGATTTACCGTTATGCCTATGACGTCGGCGAACACTACATTGTTGAGCTCGCAGATCGTAGAGAGTACGGATTAGTCCGCATGAGACTAATCGGAGAATAAAGGAGTGCCACCCAGTATAAGACACTGAGAATGATTTAATGCCGCACTACACCCTTCGCAAGGTCCAATTTTAAATCTTTTTGGGTTCATAATGGTCCCTTATTGATGCCAGTATAATATACATGCTTAAAAGATGATCCACATGTCTTGTAATGCAGTACATGCAATGACAATTTACATATCATACAAGACAACCATAATAGTCCAAAACATAATTTAAACATATTATTCATTGGCCTGGCTTTGTGGAAGCCTGGCCAGATATGGCCACCGTCGGTTGAATATAGATTATGAAATTATATGTGCGGCCGGACTTGATGGAATTTTGACTGGATATGTTGTAAAAGATAGAAACGTAGAATCATGCATGTAACAAATAAATAAATGTGACATACTTAAAACCAGTAACATGCTAAGGTTGTGCATAACAACATAATAAAGAGATCATAATAACAACATAAAATCATCAAAACTGATAAAGTAGTAACAAAAGGGACACACACAACCGTTTCCAATTGGTACATGGAGTTGTATTCCAAGTGCATACCACACTACCGTTCATTCGGAACCGGCTATTGAATTTACATCCGGCCGGATATGCGGCGTCAATAAAATTGGAAAAATAGATGCGCAATTAACTCAGCTTCAAGAACACCTCTGCAAGTTTAGGTTAGTTGTTGGATCTCTTGCTGGAGTTGGGAAATAAGTTATATGTTTTTGATTTGTTAAGTCTTCAAAGAGAGAAAGTCGTTCCAAAAATCCCCACGTTATGTGTTTTTTATGCTCTTATTATAGTGTGTAGGGTTTGGCTAACAAGGAAATGATATGTTTGCTAAAGAAAATATTTTTGTTTTTATGAAAATTGGCTAAATAATAAAAGTGATCAAATCCTTCGGTAAAACTGGAAACTCAATACATATTCGGCCTGACGTAGGGAATATTCAGCCGGACATCATTATTTATGTGGAGTTGGTGCTTGGAGCGCCAATCCGAATAATGTAATGTACATTATATTTTATTATTTATTAATAAAATAACTACATTTTCATTTCAACCTTGTTAATGGTAATGTCGTTATGCATATGAGTTTGATATATAAATATACTGAGAATGACATCGACCTTAAAATAGTGTGTAGTAATATTGGACACTGGGTGGTCCGACATTGGGATAATATTACTATTATAAATTATTTTTAAAGTAAATATTCATAGTCATCGGTTTTAGAATACGGTCGAATTCTTATAATCTAGAAGACTAGCATATGTCGTCTATTGAAATTGGAGTTCCAATGGTTTAACCTGATGTACCATGAGCAAAGGAAGCTCGTATAGACGTGTGGATATTCATTGGAGTAAATATTCCAAGTATGTATGGTTCTTTTATCAAGAATTACGTGCAACCCAGATTGGTTTATGCTGGCGCTGAGTGTGGATTTAGTGCTGACACTTTAGTTCATTTTATCTTTTCCTTTACCTAGACAAACTAACATTGTAGGAAACGCTTTCCTAGTGCAGTGGAAGCGGCTTAGGCTCACGGATTGGACTTGAAAAATTTTCATGTCCTTCCCTTTAAGTTGCTGAATCTGACCAGCAGGTATACTGAAATTTTACTTCTGTTTCGGATAAGATTTCAGCCCCGGAACACCCCTGAAACAGTCCCCTAACAACCCCCGAATTGCAGTGAAATATTGGACTGTTTTGGACCTGTTATACACCCGAACTGCACCCAAATCAGCCCCTGAATTTTGTGACTTACAAATGTGTTTCAGGTCTGATTTTTCACTCAAAAATCAGTCCTAACATAGCCCCAAAAATACCCCAAGTGTTTCCCAAAATTCTGGATTAATTCAAAACAAACCGAGCCCCCGAACAACCTTACAATATGCGGCAGTGAGGCAAATCACCCCTCACTGCTGTGAGTCAATTAAAAGAAGGAGGAAATGATTTTGATTCAACACCACGAGGTCTTCCGTACTATGTCTCACAACCAACAGAAACAAGTGTGGGCTTGA
Source organism: Zanthoxylum bungeanum (assembly GCA_019454045.1). Lineage (NCBI taxonomy): Eukaryota > Viridiplantae > Streptophyta > Magnoliopsida > Sapindales > Rutaceae > Zanthoxylum > Zanthoxylum bungeanum. The sequence goes on from SKCR01042813.1 coordinate 137,061, forward strand.
CTCACACAAAAATTATCCCTAATATTTTTTATTTTTCTTCTTTTTGTTCTTCAATGGTGTATCTCAACTTTTGAAAGAATGGTGAAGAAGAAGAATGAGGCTAGGGTTTCAAGAATGAGAGAGAAATACAAAAGAAAAAGAAATTTTCTTTTTATATTTAGGTTAAATTGTTTCCAAAAACAAACAACCACTCCCCTCCCCTTTTTGCTAATAATCGGCCATAACAAGGAATTATTCAATTTTTGTAACATCAAATTTTCAATTACCATTATTGAAAAGATGTTACAAAATTAAATAAGCAATTAACCATTTGAAAGTCATAACTTCCATATTAATGCCAAGGGTTTCCAAAACCCATAAATTGAAATTCCAGGATTAGCCCTCATTTAAATTATATCAAATATAATTTAATAATTAATAATTAATAATAATCAATTATCATATAATCATTTATTATATATAAACCATATATTAACTTTTAATATATAGTCCTAAATGTGACAAATATTATTATTAATCATATTAATAACATTCATACCTTTGTGAGTATATAATAGGACGATCCAGTTATACTAAATCCGCTATAGTAAATTTAGCTAGCACGGAGACCAAATGGACCTACGGTTTCGAGCTCCAATAATTTCAAAATATTAATTAAGCTCTTAATTAAATATTCTGAATTATTAACTTCAGGTTATTCCACTAAAAACCTGAAGTTGCACTTTCGTGTTAGTGTTCCTAGAACATGCCAAGGATCTCTAATCATGATATGTGTGTGAATACTCAAAGAAGTTGCGGAAAAACTTACATTGATCGGATTTGTTGGATGTATGAAGTTCAAAACTTTTGATATTGGTGAAGAGCTCCAAGTCATTTATTTGTGTTCCAAACTCTATGATTAGTTTCCCTAACACCTTGAATGACTCATTGGAAGTGCTAGCTTAAAGAAAATTTGCAACAAAATTTCTAAGTGGAGAGGGAGAACTCATGGCAATTGAAGAAAGGGAGAAAGAGAGTTTGATTTTTGTGTTGTGTATTTGAATTTCAAAAAAAAAATCAATTATCATTTACAAAAATCAAGTTGGTATATGTCATTCCAAAAATGACAAAGTGTGTTGGATTTTGGTTGAGTGAAAAACAAGCAATCCAAGATTTACACTCAACTTTAACCACTACCATCACTAGTCAAACTAGTTGATGTAAGTTAAGTGGGTCCCACCACTTGTAAATTTCGAATTTAAGTCGAACAATCCAACTCGCAACTTCGCTCGGGCCCGGGTTCGTTTAATTACGAATTAACGAATTTTCCGTTGCGACATTATAATTACAGTCGCTTACGAATCAATTCTAAATTAATTCGTTTGCCCGAATTAAAATCCAATTTTAATTCCGCATTGAAATCTAATTTCAATTAATATATCTAATATATTATTTAATCGATTAATTCTAAATTAATCATTCTCTCTCTTCTATTTGAATTTTATCCGAGATAAATTCTTACCGTAATTAATCATAGATTAATTTTCTCTCTCTTAAATAATCCCAGATTAATTCTGTTCGAGTAAAATGTCATCGGTGAATCTTTGGGAAGCGACCTATGAGATTCTTAGATATGTTGGCAGTAAATTCGGTCGTCGGACTATCCGAATACGTGCGTACCCCGTACCACGTTCTTACCGATTTACAAGACATGGTTGGCTTCTAGCAAAGCACCGTGCCTACCCAATTCTCCAGAAATATTCTTTTAAGGAAAACATAATCTATACCAGGCGTAGTATACTAAGTATTACGTATTACGATCCAGTATCAGATGTCACATGTTAGGCCTGGGGGTGGAATTGTGTCTGCCCCGTACGAAGCATATATCAGATCACTAGTGATGAGTGGTAAATGTATCACTTTTTCCTACTCATTTGACCTAATATTTTGTATAGTTTCTTGAGTTTTGTGAATATTTTGATGTGTTTTGTGTTATTTTGTAGATAAATAAAGTTTCAAGATATTCTGGAGGTGGTTTGGAGCCAAAACATTCAAAAAGGACACAAAAGGTCAAAATGGTAATTTGGCGTGTCAGGACGCAAACGTGCGCCGCTCCATGCTAACATGCACCGAGGACACGTGTCAAAATCTGAGAAGTTTGACTTTGCTAATGTGCGTCGTGCCACGTGTCAACTGTTGGGTTTCTACGGTCTCGAGGATCGATTAAAGCAATGAAACATAGTGCGAATACATCAAAGAAGTTGTGGAATACTTACATTGAGCGGTTGAACGATGCGTCGAAGAACACAAACTTTCTCTGCCCTCCTTGGAAGCTCACGGCAAAGTGCATATTTTATCCTCCAAAATTGTTCCATTTTCGGTCATCCCCAAGCTCCAAGCTTGGTGTGAATTCCTTGCCCACGGGTGGGTTTCCCTATCACCTTCGCAAGACTCCGGAAATGTGCTAGCACTCGGTAATTTTTGCCTATAAAATTACCTATCTTCTCCTTACCATTCTCGGCAATTGCAGAAAACAGAAGAAGAAAATTGCCTTATGGCCGAGAGAGAGAGGAAGAAATTGAGAGAAGAGAGTTGTGTGATGGTTGTTGGAAATGTGTATCTAATACACAAAAAATGAATTTCCAAATTCATTTACCAAATTTTTGGTTTTCCAAAAGTCAAATGCTTTAAGCGATCCAACAACTACATCAACAATTCATATCACAAGGACTACACATCACATCACTGAAAGTGACAAGTGATTTGACGCTTGATGTGACTAGCGATTAGACGCTTGATGTGACTTGTGGGCCGCACTCAAATTCGAAATGCGAGTGCGCTGGCAAACACTCCCGGGCTCGGGTTCGCTAATTTCGAATTAACGAATTTTCTGTTGCGACACAATTAAATAATTATGCCTAGCAAAATCACTATTCACATCGCTAACGAATTAATTCTAAATTAACTCGTTCGCCCGAATCAAAATCTAATTTCAATTCCGCGTCGAAATCCAATTTCATATAATATATCGAATATATTATTTTATCGATTAATTCCAAATTAATCGTTTTTTCCCTTTATTAATATTTTATCCCAGATAAAATATCTCCTTAATTAATCCCAGATTAATTTTATCTCTCTCATTAATTAATCCCAGATTAATAAAGTGCGAGTCATACGTAATCGGTGAATCTTCGGAAGCGACCCATGAGATCCCCGGATATGTTGGCAGTAAATCCGGTCGTCGGACTATCCGAACACGTACGTACCTAGTACTACATTTTTACCGATTTACAAGACATGGTTGGCTTCTAGCAAAGCGTCATGCCTACCCAATTCTCAGAAATATCCTTACAGGAATATGTGATCTATATCAGGAGTAGTATACGTAGTATTGCGTATTTCGATCCATAATCGGATGTCACGTGCTAGGCCTGGGGCTGGAAATGTGTTTGACCCGTACGAAGCACATATCGGATCTCTGGTAACTAGTCTCTATAATCGGATAAACATGACCTAGTCATAATATCCCGATAGCTGCAACATATAAGAGAACGAGTTCTGTATCCTACGTGATCATCATCTCCACTATGAATGGAGTGATACTTCCATCTCGACATCACACCCAATACACTACGATTCTCAATATACCCAGAAGAGGCGTACACAGAACATGTTAAAGCCCTGGACGACCAAAACCAAAGTACATTGATTGTCGTAAGTATTAGCGGTGCAAGTCTTAGGTTAAGACCAAATACACCTACCCTGCTTCAGACTTCCATAGACACATAGTCATACTACCAATGGAATTTCGATGGGTCTATCCAGAGCGAAGCTGTTTTCCGTACCATCGGTAAAATACGACCTCCTACTACACTAGCATGAGTATCCTATACCCAAATATACGAGAACTATGTCATTATGCCCTCACAACATGCACAAGTGTAATACTAGTCTTTTTCGCATTATCGATGTCCAATCTCGATAATACTCTGACTAGGGATATTTAATGATTAAACCGTTGTGGATTGATACTCTCTCATATCATCTAAATCCAGGAACTAATCATAAGGACATTCTATCATTTATACATCTTGGTGATCTAATCACAAATGATAAGAGAGCAATTTCTTTTGTCATATAGTTAATTTGTACAACAACACCATGATCTGTACAAACAGTGACCCTATGGGTCATAACTGTCCAACAATCTCCCACTTGGCCTATAGCCAGTCACTCGAGTGTCCTACACCCGAACTATGTACAGTTCGATCAAATTACTGAGAAAAGACTTCCGTCAGCGAATTTGCATGATTATCATCTGATACAATTTATTCGATCATCACATCGCCACGATGTATGATCCGAACGAATCAGATCAATAGTCGAAGTATATATCTGGATCGTTGACGAGACCATTAATTCTTTAGCCTGTGCTGTAGCCTAGCTCAGTTGCTAACAGAACTATATCTAATCTAATTAGATTATTATCAATCCAGAAGGCTTCTATTGCTGCCCCAGCTGCATCAATAATCCACTTGTGTTGTTTATTCGGTAACAGTATCTTGCCTGGAAGATTTCCAACTCAATGTTCCGTTATTCAAACTTTATAATACCGTTGTTATGACTTATAGTCGTTCTTATCAGTTAGGAAACTTGCAGCAGTGAACCCAGTCACTTCAAGTTCTCCTTCTCCATAGTATAAGACAACATCCTTAGTTCATCTAAGATACTAATGAATGTTCTTAACATCAATCCATTGACTATCACTTGGATTGGCCCGATTGTGACTCCATATGCTCAAAGCGTATGAGACACCAGGTCGTGTACATTTTTTAAATGTACGAGTTCTCGGAGAGTATTAACAACCTTTTAGATCTATCCCAGTAGATCCTTATTCCTAGAATAAAGGTTGTTTCTCCCAAGAATTCTACAGAGAATTTTCTCGAAAGCCAAGCTTTCACCGATTATATTTATGGGAATATCATTTCCAAGAAATGATGTATTATCATTATTTAGGACTTTCACTGTCAGTGCGCTCCCATTAACCTCCTTATATACACAAGAATCATTTTCGTTTTGAATTATATCATACACCATTATGATTACATCAAAATGATAATTCTAAGAACTCAATGCTTGCTTCAATCCATCCATGGATCGAATAACTTGCAAACCTTGTTTGCTAGTTTTGGTACGAAAAAACCGTCAGGATGTTGTAAACATCCTCCAAAGGGTTTCCGTTAAGGAAAGCGGTTTTGGCATTCAGCTGCCACATTTCATGAATGAAACATACAGCTTCAGT
>SKCR01042814.1:0-2500 GCA_019454045.1 Zanthoxylum bungeanum
ACACAATGATGGTACATTCCCTTGTGGCCAGTTTGCTTGATCAGCTCGGGGTCATGTTTCGTCTCACTAAGGCTTTGTTATGTTTGTTGGCATGGGTTTGGATTTTTTCCCCCATGGCCAAATATTGATGGCACAATGAGGGTACATTCCCTTGTGGCCAGTTTGCTTGATTAGCTCGAGGTCGGGTTACGTCCCACTGAGACCTTGTTATATTTGTTGGTATGGCGTTGGAGTTTCTCCTTCACAGCCAAATACTGGGAGGCACGAATGGGGACATTCTTCTTATGTCTGGGGTTACATACTAGATCATGTGTGGATGTATTCTCTAAAGTGGGGGAGAAGGTCAGGCAAAGGTCACCAATCTTGAGGAAATGTTGAGTTTGCTAACTGTTCTAGGAAGGAACTCGCGTGGGGTTCGGGTCTCGGAATTTGTTAATCTGTGTGATCCGTTAGAGGAATAATTGTGTCAACTTTGGTGAAAATGGCTAAGTGTTAAAGAAAATAGGCCAGACATTGGGTTTCTTCATACATGTACTAAGTAAATGGAAAGAGAAGTGCACAAGTAAGATTCATTCATAAATATGTTAATGTTCGTTACAAAAGGCCCCATCGGGGTCACCATATAAAATACATAGAAAAAGTAAAAAAGAAATGGACTGTTAAGCAGTATGAGCAGAGGCGGGCTCATCAAGAGCAACGTCAGTAGTATGAGTAGAGGCGGGCTCATCGAGAGTAGAGTTAGTGGGGGCAATGGTTTTGGCAACAACAATGGGTGAGAAGGGGTCTAAGACCTCTTCAATGAGGGCAGCAGATGTGGAGGGCCCAGGAGTTTCCTCTGCTAAAATAGCAATAGATGAAAAGGGGCCGAGATCTTCTTAGGCTGAAGGCACGACGAACATTGGCTAGGGTCTTGAACGGCCTCGAGGTCTCCTAAATTTTGGCCCATGGTCTCTTCTTCGGTTATCTCCCCATTACACCACTTTAAGAGCCGGTGTATTGCATCAAAATTCAGGCCGGGCTGGAGCATCTCGAATTTCTTCACGCACTCTATAATCCCTTCGACTTTGGCTTCCGCTTTTGCAGCCTCCATTCTCCTCATGTCTTCGAGAGCCTTCTCAGCTGATTTTTCTCCAAGTTTGGTCTCATACGAGGCAACCTGCCATGACAATGACTTAACTTCATCAGCATTCCGGGTCAACCCGGCAATAGCATTGTCCCTATCTCTTTTCGTGATTCAAGAGGCTCGACTAAGGAAGGCGATCTTGTCTTTGTTGTCTCAGTCGGATTGTTCGAGAGCTCGGTTCTTCGCTTTAGCTTCCTCCAGCTTCCTCGATAATTATTGCTCCCTCCCGGTCAGGCGGCTCTACAATCTTTGGGTCTGACCCCCCTGAGAGAGTGCTCGTTAGTAAATTTTTATTGGTGGCCATTATGTAAGCCATCTGCAACATAGAAAGTAGGGTGAGTACGATAAAAATGGGGAGAACTAGTTTTGAGAGAAGAGTTTGATTACCTTTGAGAGAGCCCGGCTCGATTTGGTGATAAGATCCTTGAGCGGGTGGCTTTCATACTCTGTAGCTCTCTCCAGAGTAACGGATTCAACCATATGATTGAAGGATGGAAAAATGTGAGCAACTTTATCTTTCATATCCTCGATAAATTTATTGATGCCCAACACACACCGGGGTCCCTTGGGGAGGAACTGCCGGGGACTTGCCCTTCTGGGCAATTGTTTTCCTTCTCAGAACCCTCTCTATCGGCTCTTCGGTCTCATCCCTCTGGATCTGATGGTGACAACTCTTGCTCGGCCGGGGAGAGGCAGTTACGGTTTGGACTGGTTTGGGGGTGCTTGTAGTCTGAATGGCCGACTGGGCATGATCGGGTTGGGCTGACAGAGTCTGGACTATGACATATGTTGGGGGGCATAGGAGCCTTGGTGAAGATGCGGCAGCTACGTGGGCAAATTTTTGCCTAGCTTCTGGTGGGACGGGTGTAGTTATTCGAGATCGGGAGCTGCTGGATCGAACCCGTGAGGACCGTAGCATCTCTTGGGCACGCTGAAAAATGAGTTCGGGAGCCAGAAATTCCCCTTCAAAAGAGAAGAAAAAAACACTTATAATATAAAAGAATCAATAGGGAAAATCAACGAGAAAAATAAACTAAGGCAAAAAGCATAAAGTCAGCAAGTCATTCGGAACCTATCAGTCTGCCTCGGCTAGAGTGGCAGAGTGCTCAAGATTAAACGAGAGTTGGCCAAGGCAGATGAACTAACGAGTTCCCTGTAGTGACCTCCAAATTCGGCTGTCTTCTTCACTCTGGCCCGGGTCTCGTGATGGACTTTGGGGAGATCCTCCCAGCAAACTACAAAAGATTCAGATGTTAGAAATTAGTTAAGTAAATAAAAAGGGGGAATTCAGAGTTCGGGTCGTTACCCCCGTCAGAAAAGACATTGGAGACTGTAAGGAGTTCCCTATCAACTAGCTGCTGTTGTCTTCGGGGGCCT